>JANIPN010115610.1:6504-18757 GCA_027478595.1 Erythroxylum anguifugum
ATTTCCAGCCGGGGTTCCACCGTAAGCTGGTGATAACTTCGCACGGTAGACTCACGCACAGAGATTACCCCAACTAAACAGAATTGTGATTATCTTACGCATAATATCTTAAAACATTTATGGATGAACTGGAATCGGTAAATACAGCCAGATTAAATTTTCGTAGTCGGACCTTCGATATTAGAAAACATTCAAAACTTCTGTTTCGCATAACTCCCACGCGCGATACCACTACAGGAAAACTTTTCCTTGGGAGAGTACTGGCTTTGTAAAAAATAACACTAAATGTACTTTCTTGGTTAGATAAGCCTTGGAGTGTTCCGGAACTCGACCACACCGCAAGTGTGCTTTCCCAAAAAAAAGGTTTTGGAGACGCCGGGAATTGCTACTGAAGTCAGTAAAATTCACGGTTATTACTCGTAATACGTACAACCCGGGACTTGCAAAGTTAGCTTCTATTTGTTGAATTTTTAGGTGAACAAACCCCCGTCCATGCTACTAAGGCAGAGTTAGGTAGATTTTTGGAAGGAATTGATTGTACCAACAGGACGTATCATACCTAGCATGAGTTAGTAGGAGACCCCAGCGGCAAGATAGTCGAACTCACCACTAGACCACTGATATGAGTTAGTAAGGAATTTTGGAGAAGATAATTGTATACCGACCATCCCCACAGCAGCCGGAGGCTGCGATAACATTTTGGAAAAATATCTTATATAAAGTATAGATATGCTTCCTAGTGGTAATTCGCTTGCACCCGCGGCTCGGCCAACCGCCCTTAGAATCAAAGAGGGTAAATTGCAAAAATGGCACTTTACCGCCCCTTACTATACTCGCACCCGACACCACCCGGGGCTTCCACCTAAGACACTGAGATCACGATACGGAGCACCAACCTAAACCATCACTCACACCTTATCCCCTCGGTAACATTTCTGTGTGCATTTTGTGCACTGTTTAGCTGTCGATGGATGGTCATTACTCGTTGTATAGCACAGATGCATATAGTTCAACCTCACTTTTGCCGGCTTCAAAGCCTCACGAGCGGCAGTCGAGCCTTCGACGAAATCAGGAGCAGCCGGGACTATGGAAGTGTAGAGGACTATTCACCCAATCTAGATGGGTCATACTCGCGTGAATGTAGCTCCCAGTCTTATTGGAAGGCGTCAATTGGCCCCCGGCTGCTTCCGCTCACCCAGCCACCAGTCGATAGAGCAGGACGCGCAATTCTGTTCCTTCGACATGCGCAATGGGATCGGAGATGAACCTTTCCCAGCCCGCCGTCCGATTGGTGTCCACGCTGTATGCAATTTGGCCAGGCCGAGCTTCATTACAGGTCAAGGTGGAGAGATACCTCGCAGCGGTTCCGCATCTACCTGGGCTGTACGAGACGAATGGTCTCACTCGCTTTTTGCACCCGCAGGAAGGCCATTCCGGCATCTGCTGCAATTTCCGGTCCGTTCATGGGCTCACCAAACAACCTCGCATATAGGACTAGTAGGTCAAAGCTCCATCATCGAAGCACATGCACATCCAGACGACCTCATTCCCGCTCTGCCTTGGCATGCTGCGGCTTCCGACCTTTCTTCGAGCCGCCGATGACCTCCGGTCAAGACCCTCCGCCGCGACGCGGTCCCAGGTCAGCCGCCAGGCTATCGCGGGCTTCAGGCGGCAAGGCGGATGGGCCTCGAGCCAGGGCCACAGCGGGCGCGAAACGCAGACCGCGATCTTGTTTGTTCTCGCGTGCTCTTGGCTCTCTTGCTCAATGCCAAGCAAACTTCGCCGCTCGCCATATGCCGGACCTCTTCCTCGGCGGTGGTTGCAGGTCTGGCCGCGTATGGCTCGGACCGGGGCTGTGATTCGTTGATACTGGACGCTACCCTGGCCCGCTTTCAGGGAAGCAGGTCGGGCGCTTAAAAGTCAGTCGGGGAGTGGTAGGCGGGAGCCTCATTTGGGGCAGCCGGCAAAAATGGAATCCTTCCCGAGCAGCGGCGGCTATGGCCAGTCGGGTGGTGCGGGCCGGGCAGCAGGCCGAAGCTTCCGACCAAGAGGATGCTGTATGGCCGGTAGAACGGCGAAACATGGTCCAAACACCCTTGCTTTGCTTCTTCTGCCAACTGTCTTGCTCTGCTGGCGTGCATGGGCTGAGGCCAAGGCTGACGGGAGACACATCGAGCGCCTCATGGTGCACGTCCGATGCTCGACACGCCGCATCTTGCAGGTAAGACAAGAGAGTACTCCCGGTTGACGTGGAGAAGATAAGGCGCGGAGACCGAATCCCTGCTTTTCCTCTATCCTGGACCAGCTGCGCCGATGCGAGCATCTCTGGCCCGGGTTCCCCGCTGACTCTGCAGTGACGGGGATCAGGGACGTTCTCCACCGGGGAAGCATGCAAGATGCACATCCTGCCGGAAGCTTGTAGTATCGGTGGGTGAGCTCGTCGCCTTGCACAGCACAAACCCTAGCAAAAGTCAGCAAGGCTATTCTCAGATGCTTGATGGGGGACCAGGTAAATTGCACTTGACCGGTGTGTGGGTTGCACGCGTGTCCCAGTCGTACCTTCTCCACCGTGGAGCAGGGAAAACTCTATCGCGGGGCTGGGGGGGGGGTCATGAGGCGCGTCGATTAGGGCGTTGTGTAAGCGCCGCACCCGGTGCACCCTGTTGGGGAGGAACGAATCGCATCGCTTCCACCGCCCCGTTAGCGTCGTGGGCGCCTCGCGTGTCCGTTTGTGGGTGTCGGCGGGCACTATGTATAGGATCCAGAGAGGGTCTCTCCTCTCCCAGCAGCAGAACCCCACCCCCCTCCTCCATTGCCTACTCGTAGTGCGCATCCGATAGCTGTCGTTCAGTGAAGCTGTTCTAAAAGTAAAAAGGTTAGTGCTGGTGGGTTGCTATTCTGGCTACGCGCTGGATGGGGTGGGTAGGAAATAGGTCGACAGCGGGTGTGGCTAGTAGAGAGGTGCGAGCTGGGGATTGGTCGGGCGGTTGCAGAGTGCCGCGTGAGGGCCCGCAGGGCTCTCGCGTGAATGGCACTCCACGAAGGGATATCGAACATGTCAAGATATAAGGATGGCACCTCGGCCATGTTCGTACGAGCACACTTCGACAACATCCTGACATCGGGAACATCGGCTTCACATCATCTGTGTGCGACCGGATCGGCTTTCCTATCGAACAGGAACGTGCTTGCTTGCTTTGGGGATCGGAATAGGTTCGCGGCTGCACACGCTCACCACGTTGACTCTCGGGATATCCCTCACCTCACCTCACTGAAACCTCCTTGCTTCAGCCTCGCCAACTCCCCCTCCGCCTCCACTTCACCATGTCTCCTCTCCTGACCATCGTGCTCGCCTTCACGGCCTGCCTGGCGCCCATCGCTGCTGCCCCGACGCCGTCCCCCTTCTGGTGGCCCAAGGGCTCATTGATCCCCAACCGGATCAAGAACTCGAATGCGCTGTCCAGCATGACGGTCACCCTCTCCAATGGTATGTCCCGCGATCGTTCTCCCTTGCATTCCGAGTCTTTACTAACCGAGTCTTCTACAGGCAATGCCGAACTCCCCGCCGTACCGGCTGGCATGAAGCTCAAGGCCTTGACCCTGGGTGTTGGCATGCAGAACTACACATGCAACAGCACACTGCCCGCGCCAGCCGCTGTGGGCGCGGTGGCCACACTGCTCAACGGCGCCGACATGCTACCATACCTGCCATCGGGGTCCGGGCCCGCCGTGATGGACGCGCTGCCCGCGTTCCTCTTCGCCATCGGCCGCTCTACCGTCGACGCCTCCGTGCTGCCCAAAGCGGGCGTGCACTACTTTGCTGCACCCAAGACACCCACATTTGACCTGAGCCACATCGGTCTGGGCACCTTCTACGCCGGGGCACTAGCGAACATCACCGCTCCCTTGGCCGCCACGCAAGGTGCCAATGGCGCTGTCGACTGGCTCGCTCTCAAACAGAATCCCGATCGGCCCACCAACAAGGACATCAAGATGGTCTACCGCGTCTATACCGCTGCCGGCAAGGCGCCCAAGACCTGCGACGGCCAACCCGGCGCGCTGTCCATGCCGTACTCGGCGCAGTACTTCTTCTACGGTTGAGGTCCTGCGTGCATGATTTTCTTTTCTTTTCTCTTCTTCGATGGGCCATACATACATAAAAAGAGGCCCGGGTTGGAGTTTGGGAGGCAGACTTCGATCCATTAGGGATGCTTCACGACGGGGCTTTGCTTGCATAGCGAGGGCGTTGGGCGGTGAAAATTCCTTGCTTACATACCTTGTACAGTCGCTCTTTTAGATAGGCGAGGAACGGGCTCTGTGAGCCCCGTGGCTAGATCCACCGAATGACACGACATGAACTCTGAAATATCTCCACTAAAAGCAAGTGGTCATCAACGTTTTCGTATTGTACAACACCTCTCCGACGTTATGCGTCTAGTACATGAGCGGTGAGCCTTTCATCAAAATTCCCCGCTTGTGAGACGCTTGTAGCGCCAAACCCGAGAGTCTTTTCATCATACAAATATGTACAGTAATTCTTCTGGGCTATTGCTGGTAATACAACACCTCCGCAAGAAGTCAAAATGCCGCAGCCAGTCGTCGCTTCATCTGAACAAGCCATGCCATGGGGTACGATAACATACCCATGTGACAAAGCCAATGGGCTGTAAGTTCAAGAGCTTTCCCCGGAACTGCGAGCGCCCTGCCAGGCCTGCTGGACATTGGCATCTCCGCCAATCCCGGCAAGCACCAACTCGCGGTCTTTTCGCATGCCTTCGAGCGCCTCGCGCAGGCCTCCGCTGCGGATGCGTTCAAGCACGACGAGCATGCCCTCTTTACTCTTGACCATGGCTGTGCGAGTGCGCTGCACACTCGACGCCTCGATAGCGCGCTGGACAGCCGCACTCGACCAGGTGGAGAAGAAACCTCGACGTTGCTCTTTTTCGTCGCTGGCATTCTTGGCTGCGCCGCGTTGACCGAAACGAGAGACGATCGTCACTGAAGTAGAGACCTCGGTGTTTTCGCCTTTCGTTAAAGAGATCAGATCTTGTGCGCAGCCAGAAGTGGATGGCAGTTCAGCGGCTGATTCCACACCCTTCGGCGCGTCCTCAGACACCGCCGGTCGTGCATACCGTTGATTCTCGATAACGGTCAGAACACGAGTGTACTGTAGGTTTCGCGTCTCGGTTTCCATCCAGCCTTCTTTGGGGTCCACGACCGTAGTTTCTAAGATAAAGTTCCGCACCTGGCCATCAGGACTTTGACCACCGGTTAGGATGCCCTTCGGCAGCAGCTTCAGGACGGTGGGTGGGAGTTTGGAATGCTTGAGGTGTAGTCGCACAGTATGTAAACGCCCGGTGATCGGATCGAGATGTCGTGAGATGGTATCAGTGGAGAGCACATGCGTTGAGTAGGGATTCGGGTATCGTAGGAAGTAGGCGAGGGAGACGGCAGGGAAAGGGTGAGAGTAGGTCGTCTGTTGTCGGTGAAACTTCACCATCGTGACTCGTCACGAGCAAGCATACGCGATGCTCTGTCGCGACGATGGACAGCGTATTGTGATGGATAAGAACGTAAGTGGCAAATCTCCAGGCCGAGGATAGCTTGGGCAGCCACGAGATTGGGGTCCGCAGAATATCGGCTGCCACTTTCGGTTTAGCGCCTCCCACTTCACTGAGTGAGGAGTGAGTAACTTTCAGCGACCTGGAATATCCTTCATGTGTGAGTCAATCAGGAAGCCAAGAAGCCAAGATAAATCGTCGTAGAGAAATCTGTCCTGTCAATCCGTTCACCGTCGATATTCAATTTGGGTTTTGTCATTCAGTGCGACTATATCTGCACGGTCAGTGCAAATATCACTGGGATTGGTCAGCGCTTCCGCATTAGACTCCCATTCCCCGAGTGAATGACCTCAATTGTACAGACATGGCCAACATAGCGGATGTACCAGATGAGCCTGGTCAGCCCCCGGGGACTACGGCAGCTGCACTTGGGCAAAAGGCCGCTCGAGAGCAAATCATCACACCATTCGATGTTTCTGGTGGAGTTGATGAAACAGGGAAGGCTGTAGCCATCGATTATGACAAGCTGATTCAGACATTTGGGTCAAAAAAGATAGATAAAGAGTTACTTGACCGCTTCGAGAAAGTAACAGGACACAAACCCCACCGCATGATGCGCCGTGGTCTCGTTTTTAGTCACCGAGATCTAAACGGCATCCTGGACAACTATGAGAAAGGGAATCCATTCTTTCTATACACCGGGCGTGGACCCAGTAGCACAAGCATGCATGTCGGGCATTCCATCCCCTTCGAGTTCACGAAGTACGAGATTCATCCCACCTAGAAGCATCGCTAACTTATTTAGATGGCTGCAAGACGTCTTCAACGTGCCTTTGGTGATCATGTTGACAGATGACGAGAAGTTCTTTCATAGCCCAAAGCTCAAACTCGAGGATGTGTACAAATTTGCGCTTGAAAACGCATCGGATATTATTGCGGTAGGATTTGATGTCAAGAAGACGTTCATCTTCATCGACACTGCATTCGTAGACGGGGGTTTCGGAGCCGCTTTCAACTACAATGTCCGACAGATGGGTAAGCGGACGACCATCAATCAAATCAAAGGCACTTTTGGTTTCAATGACAGGTATGCATGGTGTGTATCTGGATTCAAATGCTTATTTTCTCAGCAACAACATCGCGGAATTTGGATTCCCGGCGCTACAGTCTGCAACATCTTTCGCAACGTCGTTCCCCTTCATATTCGGCGAGGACAAGAAGAAGGTTGCCAAAATAGGCTGCCTCATCCCTTGTGCGATTGACCAAGACCCATACTTCCGCCAATGTCGCGATAATGCCCAAAAGATCGGCTGCCAGAAGCCCGCAATCATTCACTCCGTCTTTTTACCTTCATTGAAAGGCGCCGAGACTAAGATGTCAGCATCTGACGCCGACAGCGGTGTTTGGCTGTCCGATACGCCAAAGCAGATCCAGAAGAAGATCGGGGGCTCCTTTAGTGGTGGGCAAGAAACACTAGAGTTGCATCGGGAATTGGGCGGACGGGCAGATGTCGACATCCCCTACCAATACCTTACCTTCTTTTTCGAGGATGACGAAGAGCTTGAGCGCATCCGGGTTGCGTATGAGAAGGGCGAGATGCTCACCGGTGCAATCAAGAAGATCTGCACGGAAGAGCTGCAAAAGTACGTTGCCGCCTTCCAGGAGCGTCGTAAAAAGGTCACACCGGAAGTTCGCGCCGAGTTTCTACGTCCACGGCCGCTTGAATTCAAGGGAAGCCCCTTTGCAGACCTCGAAGCGGCTCGGGCTAAAGAAATCGCGGATCTCGAGCGGCGTATTGCATCGCTGAAGATGACAACGAGCTAGATCCGACGCTAATCGCTCATTGCATCACGTCCCTGCGAAATCAGCAAGGTCGCCGTTAGACGCGACACCAGCCCCCGAGTCCCATCTGCAAGAACCTTTCGAACTATTTGCAAACGACTTGTTCAATAGACGGCGAGGTATGCAATTGCATGGTGGGTGTTTGTCATGAATACAATGTCCTGTTACGTCTTAGTGGCGGAGAATCATGAACATAGTTGCTATTGATCTCCCGATATACCGATGGTGCACCCTGGAGTCGTCTTCAATGCCACTTTAATCCCTGTGCTTTCTCGGCTCTCGGTGGAATCTCCTGATTACCTTCTCCAAGACGCCCGAACGATGTTCAAATTTACCCAACTTACAGTTCAACAGGGCACAGCGAACACGCTAGACTGCATCGCGATAAAGAGACCAACCTTGCACTTCATTGTACCTATCAGGTCACTCGCACAGAGTTGAAGCTCTGTACGGCCGCCCGAATCAATTCGAAACATCGTTTCAACGTCACCCGTCAGAAGAGGTCGCTCGCATGAATGGACCCCAACCCCCGGCCATTATGTCAGCAACCGGCCCTCCTCCATCGTGGCCGCCTTTGTGTGGATTAGCGCCCAGTCCGCGCCCGAAATGAGGCAGCGCACCGCCGATCGTCATGCGCGACCAGTGCGAAACACCGCCGTGTCGAGCCCATCTATGCCGGTCTCAAAGCGTCGCCTGCAATGATGAGGCGACGAAAGGCAGTTGAATCTTCGATGGCCTGAGCTGTCCACGAACGGCGTGTTCGATATCGGTGCGATCCGCGTCTCACCGGCCGGAGCTGCTTCGCACCTCACCGACGTCACCGCGTTCATTTCGAAAGCCGCTATGGTCCAGCCAAGAGCCGAATGGAAAT
Organism: Erythroxylum anguifugum; assembly: GCA_027478595.1. Taxonomy (NCBI): domain Eukaryota; kingdom Viridiplantae; phylum Streptophyta; class Magnoliopsida; order Malpighiales; family Erythroxylaceae; genus Erythroxylum; species Erythroxylum anguifugum. Next base: position 14,779 of record JANIPN010115610.1, read on the forward strand.
TGCGATTGTGGGGGAAGCCCGGAGATTCGTCGCTGCAGAGGGTGAGAAAGGCTAACGGAACTGGCAGGTGGGCCACTCTAACCCTGCGGGGGGAGCGTTAGCCTTCGATCCCGGATCACAGCCGGACCGTGGCAGTGCAGTCGGGACGCTTCCTCCAGCGGTCATCGTGATACGACAGACAAAATCAGCAGGCGCGTGTTCGGGAGAGGGAAAAGGCCTCATCGACACCTCCTCGGAAGAACGCCGAAAAGAATAACAGGATACGGGCTGACGAAGGGGCGGGGCCCGCAGCCTCGAACCTCTCCACCGGCTGTACCTGTCGCCCGGGGAGACGCGGCGGGGAAAGGGGAGGCGCGGCGGAGCGCCCGGTGGGTTGACAGTCCGCGAAAGCCGGAGGGACAATTGATCCCAGGAAAGACTGAAAACCTCCGAGAGTAACTTTATGCAGGTATTGCCTGTTCGGGGACTAGTGAGTACTTCTTCGGGTTAGGAAAATGATCTCATTGTCTACCAAATGAGTAATATTACAACTAGACTGCACAACTTCCCGCCCTTGTGCGTGGTTGCATAATGAAATACGAAGAGGGGGGAGGATCCGCAAGGGGAGGGGGCGAGCGGCACGAGAATTACGACGCATGAACGGACCCCCTTCCTCTTCTCGCCACGCCTGGCCTCTTGGCTTTCCCCCCTTCTCCCCCCTCTTTGCCTAGACACTCTCCTCGGCGAGGTCGATTCCGCATAGGTGATCACCTAACGACGCCTTCTTCGGGTGTCATCCTCCCCCGGGGCACTCGTCCCTTTTCCTGTGCTCGTGATGACCCGTACCTGGAAATAGCGAGAGAAGCGAGAAACACGGAGGCCACCCCCCCAAATAACAACCCGCCCAAACATCCTCCCGCCGCCCCGTCGTCCCCTTTCCGCATGCACTCTCAATATCCCCCTTCCCTCCCTCCATTCAGCATCCACCCACCCCATCCATCTTCCAGGGGTCGTCTTACTCTCGTCTTCCACTCTCACATTGCTCCCTTTCCATCACTCTTCTCATCTTCATCCCTCATCCCTCTCCTCTTAATAAGGCCGTCGTGCGACTTCGACAAAAGCGACATCGCCTGCGAGTCGCTTGCGTGTTCGAACGACCTCGTCGACAAACACTCGTTTCTCCCCCTTTTCTTACGCCGAGGTTACATCGGCAACCGGGGCATTAACCCGCACGCTCGCTCCACCGTCCGACCGTGAAGAGTCGTTTACCATCGCTCAAGAACGACCTCCGATCGATAATTCCTCATTCCATCATCCGGTGACAGTATCGGAGAATCACAAGGGCCGGACACTCCATTCAATCAATCGTGAGCCCCGGCGGCATCACCTATCACATCCGACCGCGCCATGCGTCTCGGAACATTGCTGGCTTCGGCCACCCTGCTGGCAACAGCGCCCTTTGCTGCTGCGCAGGATCTTCTACAGACACAATCGTTGAACGCGTGTAAGGATTCGCCCAATGGAGGCTTCACTGCGACGCTGTTCGATGTCGTCTACACCGCGAACAACAACACGCTTCGCTTCAACATCAACGCCATCTCCTCCATCAACCAGAAGGTCAAAGCTCAGATTGAGGTCATTGCATACGGTCTGGTCATCTTCAACCAGACCATGGACCCCTGTACCGATTCGTCCCTGAGTGCACTTTGCCCGCTCAACCCGGGTACGATCCAGCTTCAAGCTAACAAGCAGTTCGGTAAAGGCGGCGTGGCTCAAGTGCCCAGCATCGCGTACCAGTGGCCCGATCTGGACGGTGTGGTGCGCGCGTACATCACTGACCACGATGATCTCACCAAGACGCTGGCCTGTGTCGAGGCTGAGCTTTCGAACGGCAAGACGGTCAACCAGCTCGGTGTGAAGTGGGCAACCGCCATCATCTCCGGTCTGGCGCTCGTCATCTCCGCCTTCGTGTCCGGTCTTGGTCACTCCAACACGGCCGCTCACATCGCAGCCAATGCACTGTCGCTCTTCGGCTTCTTCCAGAGCCAGGCACTCATCGGTTTGACCGCTGTGGCCATGCCTCCGATGGCTGAATCGTGGACGCAGAACTTCCAGTGGACCATGGGTATCATTGGCATCGACTTCATGCAGAAGGTGTGCACCTGGTACCAGCGTGCTACTGGTGGCACGCCCTCGACGATCGTTGGCAATTTGCAACGAGTCTCCGTCGACGTTCAGAAGCGTGGTCTCGACAGCTACCAAGCCATGGAGCGTCTCGCAGCCCGCGGTCTGGCTCCGCTCGTCAATACGAACCTCGGCAAGCTCGCTCACCGCGGTGTCACCTTTGCTCGACGTGGCGTTCAGTTCATCCAGAAGCGCGACGACGCCGTCAAGCCGGTGGTGGTGGCCGGTATCGAGCGTGCTGGCTTCCGTGCCCAGATCGAGCCGACCAACATCTTCATCACGGGTCTCGGCATTTTCGTGACCTTCGTCGTGGTCGTCAGCGTCTGCGTGGCCGGATTCAAGGGCTACTGCGAGCTGGCCGCGAAGCGTGGCTGGATGAAGCAGGACAAGTTCATCGACTTCCGCAACGGCTGGAAGATCGTACTCAAGGGCATTCTCTTCCGCATCGTTCTCATCGGCTTCGCTCAAATGTCCGTCCTCTGCTTGTGGGAGCTGACCAAGCGCGATTCGATCGCCGAGGTCATTCTGGCCATCATTTACTTCCTTGCCATGGCTGGTGCACTCGCGTGGGCCGCCCTCAAGGTGGTGCGCATCGCTCGTCGCTCCGTCTCGCTGCACAAGAACCCGGCATACATCCTCTACTCGGATCCCGTCGCACTCAACAAGTGGGGCTTCCTCTACGTCCAGTACCGCGCAACGGCCTACTACTTCATCATCCCGCAGCTCGCCTACATCCTGATGAAATCCGTGTTCGTTGCGTTCGGCCAGACCGCCCCGCTCGCACAGGCCGTCGGTTTCCTCATCATTGAGGCGTCGTGGCTGATCGCCGTCTGCATCATCCGGCCGTGGATGGACAAGAAGACGAATGGTTTGAACATCTCCATCTCGGTCATGTCGTTCCTGAGCGCCGTGTTCCTGCTGATCTTCACGCAAGTCTTCAACCAACCCGTAAGTTTTTTCCTCATTCCACTACTCAACTAACATGGCTAGGGTATTGTAACTGGTGCCGTTGGTGTCTTGTTCTTCTTCCTCAACGCCATCTTTGCGGCTATTCTGCTCATCATGCTGATCGTATCGTCCGGCTTCGCCATTGCGTACAAGAACCCCGACGCACGCTACCAGCCGATGCGTGATGACCGTGGCTCGTTCATCAAGTCGCAGACCAACCTCAACACCGAGCTGGATGCGCTCGGTGCCACTGCTCGCGGCGACATGGCCATGAAGCGCGACCTCGAGGATGACACCGACAGCATCGCCTCGGGCCAGAAGGGCGGCATGGCGCAGCACAACTCGCCGTCGACCATGCCGTACGGTGGCCAAGGTGCCGTGCAGACGCCCACATCCAACCACGCGGCCGCGCCACAAGGCTACAATAACTATGCTGGCACCGCATCGCCAGCCCCGCGGTACGGCGGCTACAGCTCCGGCGGCGGCTACTCCGGCTACTCGTCCGGCGGCTACGGCGACTACAACAACCGCGCCGGCTCCATGCAATCGCAGGGCAGCTACCGGCCACAGTACGGCAATGCCGGCAGCCCGTGGCAGCGCGGAGCCGGATACGATCATTAGATCGGGGGAGAAGAGGTGATGTAAACTGTCCATACAAACCGACCACGACCTTAATTTCATTTCATCATATCATCCTGTACGAGAAGCAGGGCGGAAGGGACCATGACTGCGTCATGTGAAAGGATTGTGAAAATCCTATAGTAGCTTAGTGAATCCCCTAGGGAACGGAAGGAGGTGGCGTTTACGCTCGAGCATTATATTAGTCTTCTGGAATAAAAAAAATCCACCACACATTCAACCACACTCT
>JANIPN010115905.1:0-18754 GCA_027478595.1 Erythroxylum anguifugum
TTCATAACTGGATCTGGCGGGGTGCTCAATTTTACTTTTGCGGCACTTTTTTCCGGAATTAGTGAGTATTCTGCGTCCCTCAATGAGGTGGAGCTCTCCTACTACTGGTCAGACACCATCTTTGGACTGCAACGCGTGGTTGAAGCCTCTGATTCAACAAAACCAAAATCTCCGAGCCCATGCAATTCAGCCACGGGCTCTCACATTCGGCACCGAGCCTTTCATTTTCAGCCTCTCAAGAAAGAAGACCACATACCATACCGGTGGTCAGTACTGCATCTGATGGCTTGCCCTCTCCCTCCAGTTCGTCCTTCGATTTTCGGGGCGCGCTGCACGAAGGCAGCGTGCATCGGCGCTAGGGCCGAGAGCACGGGCCGAGGAGCACCTACCTGAATCTTTAGTTCTTTACCGGCGCAGAGATGAGGGTACATGTAGGTGGGGGTGGGGGTCGGGGAGCGCACGGGTGGTGGTGGTGGTGGTGGTGGTGGTGGTGGTGAGCCATCAACCACAGGCAGGTAGAGCAGGGTAAGCAGGTAAGTGCTCATAGGTCAATGGAAACACCGCTACTGATACCGTCAACCTGCAGGAGTCCGTCATCGCTCGGCTCCAATCCGCCGATCCACCTTCGAATAGCTCAATTGCGAGACGGAGCTTCGGACTTGACTCGGAGTGAAAGAGCGAGAGGTCGCGCGGGCGGTGCCATGGTGAGCGCGGGCGGTGTTGGAGCTGTGTTCAGCACACGTGCAAGAGCCCAACGAGTGATTTCATCGCCCCGTTGATGCAGATTGGGCCCTTCCCGTCCGGCTTCTCTGCACTTAGCGGATGCGGACACAAACTATCGTTCGGTCCCTCACTCAGTCCAATGCCTGGGCAGTGACTGTCGCCGTGCTCGCTCGGTGTCGAATGAGAGGAGTGCCAGTGCGGAACCTCATGGAAGATGAGTACGGCGCAGAGGGGCAAGGGACCGGGGGAATCATCGGGTCCTCTGCGAGGAAGCATCGCTTCTTCGGCTTGTCAACAGTGCAAGAGGAAGAAGATCAAGGTGCCCCAGCCCCTACATGGTTATGGCGCTGCATTTCTAACCTCTGCAGTGTGATGGAGAGCCTGCACCATGTACTCCATGCCGCCGTGGGAACACAACGTGCATCTTCGCACCAGAATTGGACCAACGGCGACGTGTGGCGAAGCGAACGCGGGTTGAGGAAGCGCAATTTGCGCAGCGACTTGTTCAAGGCCTGATCAGCACAATCCGCAATAGCGATGATGAACAGGTGCGAGACCTCATCAGCGTGATACGGAGCAATGCATCCATGAAAGAGATTATGGAATCCATCCAAAACAAAGTCGATGCTTCTGGACAGAGCCCGGCTGAAGCTTCGGATCCATCGCAACCATTACAGCAGATTCGCCGCCAAGCTCAGGCAGTTCAGAACGTCACCGAGGAGACCCGGCGGCAACGACATCTCAACCGGATATCGTCTAAACATAGAAACAGCACGTCGAGGGAACATGTTGAACGATCAGAGTCTCAGCCGGAAAACACAAGTACAGCTAGCTACCGCAGAAGATTGATGAGTATAGAGCAACTCGTGGAAGCAACTCCATTGTTTGACCTTGCGGCACGGCCATGGACCACGCAAACTATCTCTGACAATCTATTTTCGCATTTGGTGTCTTTGTTTTTCACATGGTTTGCGCCCTACTGGAATATACTGGTAGATGATGCTTTCATCGCCGCTTTAAAGTCTAGGGACACACATAGCCCTCTATGCTCACCCTTCCTCGTGAATGCCTTACTAGCATTAGCCAGTGTATGATGACTTGCTATCTGATGTTCCTTTTGCTAAGCTGATGGTAGCAATTCAGCGATTCCCCGGCGACCTGTACCAGACTAGACGACCCACTATCTCGTGGAGAAAACTTCCACGATGAAGCTCAGTCTATTCGGATAAAGGAGGGACTCAAACCTTCGTTGACAAACCTCCAAGGCCTTTTCCTTCTCTGGACCGAGTAAGTCTGTTCCCCATTGCCGGAAGGTGCAACTAAGACTAGACTAAGTTCGAACTTGCGAGGGAAAGACAAGGTCGGATGGGCTCTAATGGGTGAGCTTGTTAGTATGCACAATGAACTTGGGCTCTCGGAACAGATACCTTCATTCGTGGACAGGAGCTCCACTAACACAGACCACATTATTGAAGGACAAGAGAAGCAATCCTTCAGGCTGATTGCGTGGGCGAATTACAATATTACTATGTAAGTATGCACACGGCTCGATCACCAGTTGCTAACAGGTGCAATACAGTGGGATGGCTCTTGTACTTATGAAACGGATGGTACTTGATAAGCCGCAGTATGGGATGCCTTATTCAACAATCCAGGCTAAAGAGACTCGCCAGTGGTGTCCCTACCCCAACCGGCACAGCATTGCAATCCCTCAAAATGCCGTGACGAACGCTAGCTGTGAGCTTACCACTCGGTGCGCGGCGATAGTTGATCGACTTTTCCGGAAGGACGGATCCTTGGAAATGAATGTGCCCTACGTCGAGCTTTTACCGCTTGTAAAGCACCTTGAGGATTGGCGAGACAACCTTCCTATAAGCTTGCAGCCCAGACGTGCCAACCCGCCTGTTGTCACGGAGTTACAGTGAGCTTCGCAACCTCCTATCGACGTGTTTTGTTCTCACATTGACAGTGGAATGTATCATCTCCTGCTACTACCGACTCGGGAGTTGATAACGCGATTGGCTATCAAAACACCCAAGGCTATGCTGAGTCGGTACATTAATGATGATCCACTCACTAACGCAATAGCTACTCTCCAGGGAATGATGCCGATCCTGATCGACTATCGGGAAACGTACGGGTACGACAGTACGCCGCATGCACTAATACAAGCGACCGTGGCGGGAAGCTACATGCTATTGCGCCATCATCTTTTGGATACTGAAGCGAACCAGCAACTATTCTCAGAGCTCTGTATGTGCATGATGGCTGTCGGACGACGGTTCGGCCTCTGGAAAGGTACCGTATTTATGCTTAGACGTACGGCAGCGGAGCTGGGCGTGGGACTTCCAGTGCGAGATGAGAGGCGACTGGAAGAATTCGAGCAAATATTCTGGCAGCAGAACGATCCACAACGGTTCGAAAGTATGTATCCGAACTATGCCCTTTCTGTTGATGCATTTGACGATGAGGAGTTCACGATGGGCACCTTAGTGAACCGATGGAGCGTGTTTCGGATCGAAGAGTAGACGAGCGCAGTACCCCTTACAGGAATGGTTTGGCACGACATGATAGCACATGAGCTTATGTACATCCGCATATTCATATCAGCTAATACGTTCACCTCTTTTTTTTTTCCAACCTCGCCCCTGCCTATCCCTCTTCCCCTCGATCTCCAAGATCGTTCAGAACGGGCTCTCCATCCAGTCTCGACAATCACTCCCCTTGCGAATCAGATCCAGCGCCTCCGCCCCCTTTGGTGCTGTCGTGAGGTTCTCAAAGCCGTCGGAGGTGATGAGGACATCATCTTCGATCCGGCATCCACCCACCGCCCAATAGCGCTCGAGGACCTTCTGGTTGATGTAGCGGCAGTGCGGCTCCGTGGACAGGTACGCGCGGCGCAGCTCGTAGCGATTGAAGTAGACGCCCGGCTCGATGGTCACCACCATGCCTTCCTTCAGCGGCGGGTTGTGGGGAGTGCACGGCGCCAGGATCGGGTCATGCATGCGCACGTAGCGTGTCGTTTCCTCGCGGGAACGCGGTTGCCTCGGTGGCGGATCGAGGGGCGCGCTGACGCGGCTGATCGTCGTCGCGGGCGTTGTTGGGTCGGTCGTGGAAGACGAAGCGGACGCGGACGGAGCGTAGCGCAAGATGGGTCGTCGGATGGTGTCGTGCACCTCGAGCCCGACGTGGTGGCCCAGGCCATGCGGCAGGAACCCCTTACTCGTGCCCGCCTGCAGGATCTCCTCGCACGAACCGCCGTGGAACAGGCCGAGCTTAAGGAACCCCTCGGTGAGCAGCCGATGGCATCGCTGGTGCAGATCCCACATCTTCACGCCGGGCTTGAGCGACTCGATGCAGCTCGTCTGCATCAGCTCCACCAGCGCATAGATGGCGCGCGCCTCGTCCGTCAGGTATCCGGAGATGGGAAAGGTGCGCGTCACGTCGCTGGCGTACAGCCCGTGCGCGGCGCCGGCGTCCAGCACGACCAGCTGCCGCCCCGCGAGCGGCTGGTTGTTCTCCGCGTAGTGCAGGATCCCGGCGTTCGGGCCGCTGCCGGCGATCGTCGTGTACGCGGGCTTCGTCTGCCCGTGGGCCATCAGCGTGTACTCGAAGATGCCCTGGATCTGCGCCTCGTTCGTGAGACGCTTCACGTTGCGCAGCACGGCGCGGTGCGCTTTCGTGGAGATATCGTTGGCTCGGCGGATGCAGGCGATCTCGTAGTCATCCTTGACCTCGCGGCACTTGTCCATGGCGGGGAGGAGGTCCTCGGTGTTCAGCGTGGGAAAGTCCATCTCGGGCTTGTGCGAGGGGTGCAGGACGTAGAAGGGCGCACTCTTCTTTGCGCCCACCCAGGCTTTGAGATCATCGAACAGGTCGCTGTTGTGTCGGACACTATCGACATCATACCTATGTCCATTGTTAGGCTTTCGATCCAAGGGGTACTCGTGGGAACATCTATCGTCTACCTTGCTTTGGCTTCCTCCACCGTTGGTGGCCGTCCCATCCAGATCACCGTTTTCGGGTTGATCTCCGGGATGTACAAAACGAGCTCATCGCGTTTCACCCGGTACACGAGGCAGCAGTTGGGCACATCCACGCCGCTGCAGTAGTAGAAGTACCGCCGCTGCTTCCAGGGCTTTGCCGCATCGCTGTCCTCTGACAAGAGCTCGTATTGGCCCAACAGGTAGATGTGGCCGTTTGTGGCACCGAGCTCTTTGGCGACCCTTTGGATGTGCTGCTTGGCTATAATCAAGGGGTTATCAGCATGTCTGCTATGACGATAGGACAGGGGCGTCAGCGGAGCGTCATTGCCACCTACCCGGATACTTCTCGATTGTCGACACCTTCAGGTGGATTGATATTTCGCCCATGCTTATATCAGCCATTGTATATCTCCGAATGGGCGCGAGCAGCAGCCACAGAAAGATGGAACGCTACTGGATGGAGTCGTGCTGACGATGTCGTGAACTAGCGCTGCGCTGAATCTTGTTTTTTTGAAACTGGTACAACACTGCCTCTGCCTGGTGCCGTCGATTCCGCCTGTAGTTTTATAGTGATCGCCTTCGAGCTTGCCTTTCAAGTCCAGATGTCAACATAACTCACCGACATCTCACCGATCGGCCGCCCTGTCTATCTCACTCTCCAGCGAACGGTTGTGGTCGTAGCGTGGCACTCAGCTCACTCACTCTCACCCGCTTTCAGGGCTGAACCCGGCTTTGAGGGTCGGTGGCAAACTGCCGTGAACGTGCCCCATGCAGGGGCGTCACAGCCTCACGGCACGGCGCCCCCGATAGTGAGGGTAGCGGCAAGTTCCAGCTCGTTAGTGGTGACGGGTGCCTGGAAAGGCCTTGCTAAACCATCCTAGACCACGACACGGCCCGTTCACCATTCCTTCCCGGATCCTTCACGTATATGCAACCTAGAAAAAGGCGGCACAAGTGCTCCAACACGTGGCCAATCGTGGTTTCAGTTCATCATGTAGCCCGGCTCCCGCAATCCGCCACTGCGGTTTGGTAAGCCCTAGCGTGTGATGTCGATAGTCTAATTGGCTCGAGAGTTTCAGCGGACGCTCGATCGAGACGATATGCATATTCCAGCCTGCACGAGCCGTGCCTGGCGAGTGAGACCGGGAGATGTCTTTGTCCGTCCTGCATCTGGCCTCACGCCTATTTAGCGGTCTCTCATGAGCGCTCTCTTTCTATCCAAGGCTCAGGCTCTTCGTGCATATACGATACGCAGCAAACAATATGGTCTACCAAGGGAAACCCTCACAAGGCTGTGGAACTTGCAGGAAGCGTCGTATCAAAGTAGGTAGATCTCCATGCCTATCGACTTTGATGGCTTTGAAACACCAAGAAAAAAAATACCCAAGAGATCTAGCAATTGCTGAGACTGTTTACAGTGTGACCTGCAAAGACCGATTTGCGGCCAATGCGCCAAATCCAAACGAACGTGTCTCGGATGGCGAGATGAGGTGGACTTGATGTTCGTCGATCAAACCGAAGCCATAGGAGCCAAAGCCACTGGGCGCTATCCCAAGCGTACGCGGGCTCCTGGGACGACAATCGATGAGATGTGTGACAGTCAATCCTTTGGAACCATTCAGAGATTGCCGAAATCGCTCACAGAGACCACCGAGGGACATGGGCTTTCACTCTTCATCGCCCAATTTTGGTCCGCGCCCCGTTATGATGAAATGAGCTATGGCATCTTTGAACATTTGACCAAGTTCTGCTCCTCTGCAAGTCCAGGCTCCCCAGTCTTCGACGCTACCGCGGCAGTTGGCCTCGCGACTCTAGCCGCGAAGAGACAAAGCAATCAAATTCAGCTTCTATCTAATAAACATTACGGAAAGGCGGTCGCAGCGCTTCAAAAGGCGGTTAATGATAAGCAACTGTGTCGCTCGAACGAAACCTTGATGTCCATCGTTATCTTGGGAATTTTCGAGACATTGCTGGCTGGTAGGCAGACATTTCTCAACTGGGGCGCTCACGTTATGGGTTCTTTAGCACTGGTACGCAATCGTGGCGAAGAGATGTTCCGTGATCCGGAGTCTAAAAATTTATACTGGGCGGTATATACTCAAGCTGTGTACAACAGTATCTTCCAAAGCACACCGCTCGAGCCGCATCTGGATTGGGAGCGGCTATGGGACAAACCAGTAACCTTGCCGGACGAGAACAGCGCCATAAAGCTTCTAACGATCACCTCACGGTTGCCCGCCCTGCGCGCTGGAGCACTGCACTGGCTATACCGTCCGATGTCTGGTGAGGTGGCTATGAAGTGCATCGACTTAATCGGATATGCTCAGATACTTGACCAGCTTATCGCAGGCTGGTCGTTTACCGTCCCGTGGATCTTTCGTCCTCGCTCAATGGGAAAGGTGAACGGAACTCTCGACGACCCCGAAACAGCCGAGTTTTATCCAGGGCATGTGGACGTGTACAGTGACATCAACGCAGCTACTATTATGAACAACGGGCGTGCCTCTCGCGCGATGTGCAACGTGATCATCATCAATTGTCTTGAGCGACTCTATCCTCAAGACTCCCTTCAGGACGTACCCGAATATCGGGCAGCCACAAGCCTCATACAAGAAATGGCAAACGGCCTATGCGCTAGCGTTCCGTACCTCTTGGGTTGTTCTCTACCAGCATATGAGAGCACCAGGCTTCCGGCCTCCTCATTCAAATGGCCGGTACCTGCGGCGGATTGGTTGCCTTCATATACTTCACCACAGCGATTGATATCTGATGAGCCTATGGAAAAGCCTACCAACACCGTTGCTGGATTGCTCCGGGGCCATTACCTGATATTGCCACTCTTTATGTTCTACCCAATCGCCTCTCTTCCCGCCGTACAGCGGCGCTGGATGGCAGGGAGACTGAAGTACATTGGTGAGACATATGGCATTGGACAAGCCACCGTACTCGCCGATCTGTGCCCACGTGACAACGAACGTGGGAGACCGTTTACACCCTTCGATTTTGCGCCACCGCCATATGTCAGTTACCCCGGAATCTATTCAATCGTCACTTCGGCGAGTTTCCGTGATGAAGAGGCGCTCGAAGACCTCCAGCCTCTCACTACGGAGGGACGCGTCTTCCGAGCTTGGCGAAAATACTTTCTCAAGAGGCTGCTGGATCTGTGACGCGGTGTGGTCAAGAGCTTTAGAAAGGGCCTGCACGATTAGTCGAAGCGAAGATTGTTAATAAACGGCTGTACGAGCGAGTTGGATCCTGTAGCCGCACGGCATGGGTTCTAAAATATAATTGAGATATGAATGGCTCGCATTCAGCGGGTGGACAAGCTGTTCCGACCCCCGGGATCACTAGGCGGACGATCTTGAGGTTCTGGGAGTGTGCAGCCGCGCCGATACGGGAGCTAGAAGCCCCGCTGTCGAGATTCAAATAGACCGGATAGAGAGACCGACCCTCTCCACTCTACATTTTCATTGTATACTAGCAGCTCTACTATCGTAGGTTTCACTTTGCAGCTCATTCTCTAGTATGCTTTAGCGTTAGACGTTCGATTTCTCATAGTTGGACTTAGTCGGAATCATGCACTTCTGCAATTCGCAAGTTCCGTCGTTGATCTGAGTCAAAGTGTTTGGCAGCCACAAGCGGGTAACCACCATTAGCGCTCTGGGACAGTCCCCGCAGCAAATACCCGGGAACCTTAAATAAGGCCACTCGTGACAGCTTCACAATCCGCCTGACTGATCGGACGACTTTCTTCAATTCGGATTTGTCTCATTCCTCCTCCTTGACGTGAGCTTGAATCAGTCGACAATACCATTTTTTCCGACTGTTTCTCATGATGAGCACCCCTTCGATCCGCACGCCCTCCGCGGCCCTTGTAACGTCCACCGTGTTCGCCGCCGGCAGTTTGTCCTACGCAGCCACCGAATCTTTATACTTTCGCTCTCTGCTGAACGCACCACAGGATGTCGCCGGAAACGACCTGTTCCAGGAGCTCTGGACCGCGCTCCTGCCCGGTGGCATCGGAATGTCGGGCCTCACCAACGGTGGGGCGGCGGCGGCTGGGGCGTGGGCGTGGAGACATGCACCGCGCGGCTCGCTCCATCGCACGCTCGCGGGCTGGGGCGCCATCGCGGCGGCGGTACACTTTGCGTGGGTGCCTGCGGTACGTCGAGCCTGCTCTCTTTTGCTAGCCCTCTTCTATTTTCTGTCTGTCTGGTGCGTGGTTCCTGTGCGTTTCGGTGTAGTCGAGATTGGGCTGGAGATATCGGATCGGGGCGGGAGCAGAACAATGTCTATGTCTCAAGATGACTGTTACCGTATCTGTCTCTTCTTCTCTGTTTGCTGTTTATCTACTTGGATTCTCAACTGGAGCTTCTCAGCACACAATTCTAACCTACGTAGATCGCTACCATCATCGAGCGCATGATCAACCACCCCGTCGACTCGCGCCGAGACATGCGGCGGTGGCTGAAGCTGCATCATCTGCGCATGGCGGTGTCGAATGCGACAGCGCTGGGATTATTCGTTGCTGCGTGGTTTGTATAGGAATGGAAGATGGATGAGAATCGGAGATCGATTGTGAATGTCGCGTAGTCCTTCATTGCCAGCATTGAGCGGACCGGCATTACCGGACAGGTATCTTGGGACTTGTACTGTACATATAATTTACCACCTCTCAAAATCCCATTTCCTAAACTCAAGCGCTCATGAGAGCATCTTACTCTTCTTCAGCTAATCTCACTCTCCTCGCTCGAATAGGCCCCTTCACATCTTCCAGACCCACACTCTCCCGGAGGACCTCACCCTTCTGCAAGATCTGCACGTCGCCACTGTTCCGCATCTCAAACAGCAATTCTCTCGCACGGGGCATGAGATCGCGCCATTCGCTGGCTTTCTCGATCTTCAGCTCTGCAGTAGAGAGAGCGCGGGCGGCTTCCGAGGGACAGATGGTCTTGCCCTCGCCCCGTGCGTCGAGGAGGCGGTGGAGATGGGACTCGAGGGGCGAAGTCTTTTTGTCTGACATAGCCCCAGAACTGGGTCTCCAGGATTCTTGGGTCAGTCAGTGAATACGGACGATATGAGTGACGCAGCTCACGTGATGTGCCTAGTAGTGATTCTACTTCAGCCGTGAAGTCACCCTCACACGTTTGCACTTGCACCGCCACGGTGTGTTTCTAAAAACGTGGCTGGCTGCTCCCTCCTACGTGGGCGATCATCCGCGTACACGGGCCACGCACGAGACCCTCGTGTGCCCGCTGCTGCTTTGCAAGCGTGAACACGTACAGTGCCGTGCGCTACTGGGCCCCTTAGGCGGTCGCTAGCGGCCGGGCCAGCTGAGCCGGGTGCCTATCACCCACATTACTTGTACTCCCCGCCTCGGGCCCGTCGGTGGTCCAGAACTATTCTCGGCGGAGAAGGAAAAAAAAAAAATAGCAGCACGACTCTCTGGTCAGGGCCCCAGCGGGAAGCAACGGGGACCAACGGTCGCATGTTTTCTCTCAGGTGGTGGTGTCCACTCCAGCTGATGTGAAACTCCTGGGCGATAGGGACACCGCATCCTTTCAAACAGGAACACTTCTTCTTCTTCTCCTTCTTCTTTCTAGACCTGATTCGATAAGCGACGCGACACTTTCTCCGACTTCGCATCGAGAACTATTACCATCGCCATTTGTGAGCCGCGCAGGACCATCGGCTGGAACGAACAGCTGCCGGAAACATCGAATAGCATCACGAGCCTCACCTCACCCCGAGCACTCAACTCCTCCACGACCTCTCATCAACTCCCACACGAACGAACACCATGGCGCACCCCCTCGTCCCCCTCATCATTTTGTTCATCGTCGTCTGCGGCGCCGCCGTCGTCGGGTACGTGGTGTACAGCATCGCGACCGACATCGCGGACAAGACGTCGCAGCGGATGGAGAAGAAGAACGTATCGTTCAACCGGAGTGGGATGAAGATCGGTGTGAAGGAGGTGCGGGAGGACGACTACGTCGCGAAGACGCAGAAGTGAGTCGTCGCCTGTGACTAGTGAGGCAAGTTCGAGACTGACCGACGGCCATAGCGTCCTCGTCAAGGCGTGGAACTATTCGTCCTGGCCCGCCTACAAGAGCCGGCTGTGGAACAAGGAGGAGCAGGAGGCCCAGGCCGCGAAGAGCTCGGGGGCGAAACAGTAAGTGTGTGTACAAAACGGTGGACATGTACTCATCTCTCAAGCAGCAGCTCGTCGGGCGCTTCGAAGCGGACGTGAGATGGTCGGCGGTGACATGGGCGATCAAGCTGGTGTTGGGGGAGAGTCAAGGAAACAAAGAGATTACTTGAAAGATGCATGACTAGATATGGGACCGGTGGGCGGCAATGGAAGAGGCGAAATGGTATCTCATGGAATGGTGCACACGGGGATGGGGACCCAAGAGCCACATGTGCAGATCGGAGGCATCGTCTGAGTCTGGGCGTTTCGTCATGGGATAGTGTATGCACCGAAGCTCAATACGATCATGCGACTTCACGTACCAGTCTGATCATCGTGAAGAGACGGGTGTGTTTCATGATTTGAGAAAATCTAACTAAACTGGCTTATCCAAACGGATGACGAACATCAACACCACCCACAAGCACTCCTGCACGCCTTGTCTTTCAGATAGAACGAAATTCGATGGTATCACGACAGCTTGCACGCCTCGCAAAATTGGAATTGAGCATTCTCACATACATCATAGCAACTTCGTGAAGGCTGGGGGTACGTTTCTGCGATTATACTCCGCGGAACTGTAATGAGATTAGCAAAGAGCTTGAAATGCGTGTGGACGGGTAACATACCATGCGCACGACCAGGAACCAGATCGCTCCGATGAACCGGAATGCCGAGAGACCAGCGACGGCGTATAGGACAACCGTCATGTAGATCGTGGCGCGGTGGTCGACGGTTTGCTCTTTATTATTGGAGTCAATCTTATCGAGACCAGTTGAGAGAATCACGGCGATAAGCAGGAGGTTGGAAATGAGCCAGATGATGACGACGTAGGAGCGGAAGTTCTTGTAGTAGTCTTCTTGCTTATCGGCCGCCGACACCGTCTTGGTTTCCTTCGGCGGTTTCTGCGAGATGATCCGCATTTGGTCGTCGTACGCGCTGTTGAGATCGCCATCGTCTTGAGGGATGCTGACGTTGATCTTGCCCTTGGAATCGGACTTGGCTTCCTCGAGCTTCGTGGCCTTGTCGTCACCTTTCGTACCCCAAGAGATATCGTGGACGTTGCAGAAAGCGTACACGTTCAGAATGTTGAGATATGTCGGGGTGAGCAGCAGGTACTGGATGAAAGAGGTCACCATATGCCAAGGATCGAAGAACAGAATCGATGCTATAAGGTACATGGCCCACGTCGCGGCGAGCGAGATGATCAGTGTGCGGAACAATTCGTCTTCAAAAAGCTTGTCAATCGAGAAACCGTCCGCGAGATGGGTTTGGACCGAGACAACCGTGATGTAGATGGACGCAAATATGAGATAGACCATAATCACAGCCCAGAAATACACCATGGATAAGTAGAATTTGCTAGAACCAGTGGGTCGATTGCCGAGGGAGAGTACGAAGCACGTAAGTAGGACCACGATGTACAGGTATTCGAAGACATAGCTGAGGTAGAGCCCGGCTGTTCCAATCAGGTTCGGCGCACTTAGACCCAGTGTCAAGATTCGGAACACCAGGAAGAAGTTCGCGAGTGCAAACCACGCAAAGATCATGTTGATCGTCTGATAGGTGAACTCGATCATCAACATGATCTTGCGCCCGAAGGAGTGATCGCTGCGATTGATCGCGTAGAAGTGTGCGATGGCATAGACTGCTGCAAAGAAAGAGCCATTGAGCCAACGTCGGCGCTGTAGGATGAACTCAGGCATTGAGTCTGGTACGTCTGTTTCACCTGTCGCAGACTTGACGTATTGCAGAAGCCAACGACAATTGCGTTTGGTAACAAGCTCGAAGCAGAGAATGCGGTCCTCAGCCAGGTACATATTGGCCGTGAAGATACCAGCACCAGCATCGTGCAGCTTCTCGCCCATGAAGTACTGCTTCAACGGCCCCTGACCGTTCTTGTCATCTTGTAGGGCAACATATCGGTACGCCGAGAAGGCACCAGGCAACACGGAGATAAACCCAAAAGCGGACTCGAGCGGCTTATCGAGGATGTTGCTCATCTTGTATTCGAAATTTTGGGCAGCCACGAGTGGATTCAGGAGCTTCTTACCGGCCGACAACATGACCTTGATCTCACCGCAAGCACCTCCGCACATAGGGTTGAGGTCGAAGGCTTTCCACAGTTGGTAAATCGAATCATGGCCAGGTTTGGTACCCGCATCGAGTAGCACACAAATGTTGGGGTCAAGCACACGGCCGAATGCTTGGAAGAACCATCGATGCGAATTGATCTTCTTTTGATTTTTCTCCTTCAAGCAGAATATGAGCTGTACCGGAACCTTGCTCGGAGCCTTGAGCTGCACGATTTTGTCTTTGAGTGTCATGCTGACCTGAGTCGAGTACTCGTACACGTGAGCGGTGACAGGCTCGCCGTTCACCTTCTCTTTCGCGATGCCATCCTGGTAGACACCGAGACCGGCCAAAACGGCACGCGTACGCGGATTGATCTTTGCTCGACCGTCGCTCACAATACACACTACGATCTTCTTCCATGCTTCGCGTCCCCAAGTCTTGCTATTGGTGCGTGTGCACATGTGCTCGATATTCTTGAAGACACCAATCATGGTGCGGGCGAACAGGAAGTCGTCTTCGTTGTACATGGTGACCACGATGAACAGCTCGGTATGGCGCGGCTTTGCGAACAACCGCTGACGGAGGGTAAAGCGACGATCGAAGAATTCTGATGGGTCCCCAGTGGCCGCAGAATACCGCATATGCGTGAACTCATCGCGCTCCGGCGGCTGCGCATGGGGTACTTGAGAGAGAAGCTTGGGTGGAACGGGACAATCCAGCACCAAATTGCCATTGAACAATTGCACCTCTTTCACTGTCTTCCATCGTCGAATCCCTCCTCCACCTCCACCGGGCGGCTGCGGTGTCGTGGATGGCGGAGGCTCTGCATGATCGCGATACTGCGAGTGCGGGTTGGGGCCGAAGGAATGGTCGGCGCCCAGAATCGGCTGCTGGTCGCTTTCGTCGTTATAGCCCGGCGTCGGATGCTCGTAGCCGGGATGAGGATCGTATCCGGGCTGATCGTAGGCGTAATGGTGGTCTTCGGGGTTGAGGGCGTACTCGTGCTGGGGGTAGTTGTAGTGCTGATCGGGCATGTGCTCGTAGTGCTGCTGGAAGGCCTCATCGTGACCATACGAATTGGCCACGTTCTCCACCGAGTATGAAGGTTGCGGCATCATCGCATCGCCATGCCCTCCTGCCATCGGCATCGGTGTATGGCTTTGAGCGTGAGCTGGGTGATCTTCCAGCTGGTAGCCCTGGTATTGGTGGTGGGGTGCCATCGGCGAGGGTGCGCCGTATTGATGCCGGGGATCCATATCGCCGTCGTGATGCCCCGGCGTGCCTTTTGTTTCCGTCAGTTGCCAAGCTCACGAGACTCCTCGCCCATGCCCATCTCTGGCGATGGGGTGGAGCAAAGGAATGCGGGCGCGACTCACCGAGGCGATTGTAGGACATCGGGCCCGCGACGGTCGCGTGTCGCGCCGACCGGTCAGTGACTAGCGATCCGGCCTGTCCGGTATCCACGATCCACCAATGCCTCTCTGGGTCGCCACGAGGCTATCCGACGCTCTTCCGAGTCTCGACTCGTTTGGGTAAGGGTGTTGCCTGGGCCGTGCCGGCCGAAGCGTCCCAGCAACCACTCGCGAGTACACACAGGGTCAAATAACGGTCACGATCGCGGTCGAACGCTGGGTGCTCGATGAAGCTGTCTGGAGTCACGTAGCAGACGGCGAAAGACGGAGAAGGAGAGAATGCAAGAAAGCGACAGGCGCATGAGAGGTCACGACGTCCGTTGTTTGGGGCAGTGGCATGGAGCCCAAGCAGATAGTGCCGATCTACTAGGGCGCCATCCCAGGGTACTGGGGCTTGGGAGATGGAGGAGGGAACTTGGGCCGATTAGGTCGGCGTGGTGAATGGCGCGCGACAGATGTGACAAGACCACACAATAGACACCGACTGTCTCTCTCTGTGTGTGTGTGTGTGTGTGTGTGTGTGTGTGTGTGTGTGTGTGTGTGTGTGTGTGTGTGTGTCTGCGTGTGCGTGTGTGTGAGAGTGTGCGCGAGAGAGCCTCGGGTGGGTACGATCTGCCCTGGGGCCCGTCCAACACGGGCCGTGCACCCGGATTGCAGTAGCCTGCGCTGCTAATTACGGCCAGCGTCCAGCTAGGCGGGGGGTCCGCTGTACCCAATTCAGACCAGATGCGGTCCAGGTGGTCCCGGGCTGGCGCCAGCCCACCGGACCGGTTGGTGGAGTTAGCTAGTTAGGGGCCATGTCTTAGGGGGGAAAAGGGGGAGAGAGGGAGCGAAAGGGCGGATGGGGGGCAGCCTTGTGGGGGAAGAAAGCGAGATGATGGCGCAGCACACCGAGGTTGCGTGGCCAATACGGGCAAAGGAGGGGCCTTCTCTCGGCAGGGGAGGCGAGGAGAGGCGAGGGAAGGGTGGCAGTGTCGGAGTCGATGTTTCTCCATCACCGAGATAGAGAGAGAGAGAGAGCAGAGGACACACTCAGCATGGCGTATCACTGACGGGGTGTGACTGAGCACTGGGCAGGACTGGACTGAAGGCCAGAGGGGCCTATAGTCTATTGAACAGAATTGAATTGCTTGAAGGGTTGAATGGATGACTAATGCGAAGCGTACAGTCCAGTCCGGTCGTACGCGCGTCGCATGTCTCCTATTGTCCCACCAATCGACACTCCGAATTTTACCAGCGGTCGATCCGGCACATGTAGTCTCATTTTCTCGAGACTGGTCGGAACTAATCGTTTCATTCCAAGTGGGCCCCTCGGAAGACCCCCAACAAATCGACAACCCGCATTTTGAAGATACCTGCCTGACTTCACGCCTCTGCATGAGGTGAGAGATTAGCCCCTGCACTCGCATGTAACCGTTTCCTACTCGAGACATCACCACGCAACAGGCGCGTGCACCGTGGCCAGCGAATGACGCTGGGGGATCAACCTCACTCAGCGCTTGGGGGAGCACCAAGGGTTAGTTTTCGGCATAGATGCGCGAGCAGGTGCTGACGTCTTTTCTTCTGAGGCCCCTCCCTGCGGCAGTATCAGCGATCATAGGCCCCGTATACCGATATCGTCCTGCATTTCCAGTGCCGCATCTCGGCCACTTTCGGAAGGAGAGCAGCATTCCTTTTCACATCGCCAGCCGTCTCCGCCTTGGCTCTCTTCCCGTCTCCGCGCTGCCGGGACTGCTCACGAGGCAAGGCCGTCCGTGCTCACTGGTCGCCTGCCTAAAGCGCTGGGCAAGGGCTTATGTGCGCCGCTGGACATCCCGGTCTCGCGTGTACGGAGCGACGCCTTCGAGCCGCCAGGACGGCCAGGACGGCCAGGAAGGAGGGAGTCCGGCGCTCTTGGCATAGCGGAGTCTAGATTCCTACGGTGCGGAGGGGCCTCGACAACCATCAGCAACCACCACCACTGCCCACCCTGACTCTTCGACCATCTTCTTACTGAACGACCCCTCTTCGGCCCTCGTCCACCCGGTGAAGCTTGTGTCGCGAAACCCCGGATGAACCAGCAACGGCATTGCTCCCTCCACTACCACCATCCACCGCACTGCCGGTACGCCCTAAGGACGCGTGCGATCGTCGGCCTGCTCCGCCTCGAGTCTTGGCTGCCACGCGCAGGTTCTGGTTCTTAATACACTTCTCGCCGTGCCAGTCATCGAGTCATCTTTTTTCCCTCTTCTCCTCAATTTCGCTGCTGTTGCGTTGCTCGTAGTGGCGATTCGACCCGAGATCTTCGGCATTTAGGACCCCACGGAGGGGCATTCAGTACCTGTCGATCCCCTCCCGTTTACCTTGAAATCAGTAGACTCGACCGCTACGATGGACGTACTCCGTGGTATGACCGAGGACCTTCCGTCGTCGGCAGACGAGGGACCCAAGAAGCCTGTCATGCCCAAAGCTGCTTCGATGTCGAGGGTGCCCACGATCACCCGTCCCGGTGCCACTCGAGATCCCCATGACCTGATCCGTGGCATTACCGAGGACCTTTCCTCGGATGAAGATTGGAAACCAAAGAAGTCACCCGTGTTGCCGAGTCCTCGCACACGGAATGCTCCGAGACCGAAGGGTCCTACCGGGGATCCGCACGGCCAGCTTCGAGCTATGACCGACGATATTTGGTCGGATGAAGAGACTACGAAGCCAAAATTGAGCCCTATAACTGTCACTCGAAAGCCACGCGGCTCCTCGAGCGGCGGTAAAGCGGGTGGTAAAGGCTCTCGTGATCCACACGACCTAATTCGCGGTATGACAGAAGATCCCTGGTCATCGGATGAGGAGCCGGCGGTCCCAAAGATTGGAGCACGAAAGTCGAGCTCGACAGCGGCGAGCGCAACGCTCAAGACTCCTCTGTCCGAGATGAGGCCCCGCTTGTCATCCAGTTCCCTGCGTCCGGATAATACCCATGATTTGATCCGGGGTATGACAGAAGACGTCTGGTCATCCGACGAGGAGAAGCTCGGAGTGCGCCCGCGCAAGAGTTCGACGAGTTCAGCCAGATTAGCAGCGGAAGCCAATTTGGCGGTCGGCAGTCCCAAGAAGCCTTCGTTGATGCCAACCAAATCCTCTACAAGCCCAACAGTGAAGCCCGCTGTTCTGGTAGGAGATCGTCCAGCGAGTCCTACTACACCGATCCGTGTACTCTTCGTGTGTCTTGGCAATATCTGTACGTGTCTGGATGCTTCTTCTCGACTGTGCTAACCCCTCCAGGTCGCTCTCCGATGGCACACGGCGTGCTGCAATATCTCACGCGTCCGGGCTACCTACCGAAGGGTGCTCCGCAGGTGCGCGTGGATTCGGCCGGGACAGGCGCATACCATGCCCTATCGCCACCCGATGCGCGCACCCTCGAGCTCTTCAAGATCCATCACATCAAGGGTTTCGTGCATAAGGCGCGGCGCGTCCGGGCGAACGATTTCTGGGAGGTGGACTACATATTGTGTATGGACGCCGAGAACCTGCACGACCTGCGGCAACGGCGCAAGACACTCATGGACAAGCAAAGCGCCGACGGCGCGGGCAAGGAGAAGCGGGAGCCGAAAGCGAAGATCCAGCTGTTCGGCGAGTACGGCGGCAACCAGACCGAGATTGTCGAAGATCCGTACTATGGCAGCAACGAAGGGTTCGACGTGGCCTGGGAGCAGGTCGTGCGCATGGCGCGCGGATTCCTGCGCGAGGTCGCCGGTGTCCAAGTCGATACGCGGGATTTGATGGGCATGGTATGACGGGAGGGGGGGTTGGAGTGGTGTACAGATTACGACGGCGAAGTTTTAGTTGGAGTTCGTAGCTGGCTACGATGACGATGATGTTTGGACATAAGGATCATGAGCATACGAGGTTGAGGAATGTGTGCGTAGTAGTCGTATCATTATCGATACCTGGGAGAGCGGCATTACATACATAGCCCGGCGAGGCAGGAGGACGGCACCTCACGACGGGAGAATCCAGCCAATCGGGGTAAATACAATTGCGTGATTCCTAGTTTCTTGCCAAGCGCACGTGTCTACCCGGTCGTGCTGTAGCGTATATTTTAATACCACGCGTGAGTTCTGCGACATAAGTACTCCAGATGCGCGTCTGCTCGACAAGAATGGTTCGTGTCCCAGCTTAGACACGATGCCCGCTCCGTTTACAAGTTCCTGCCGATCATCTCCGCCAAATATAAGGCGACGGTCGTCATGGTACATCTTGACTACGAACACCTCCTCCAATGGTACATTGACTGTTTCACAGAGCTGATCGAAGCCACGATTGATGAGTGCGTAATAGAAAATCGGTCCCGTAGTTACTTTACATGGGACGACAACTCGAGCGACTCT
>JANIPN010116307.1:0-55448 GCA_027478595.1 Erythroxylum anguifugum
ACTCAAGGACCGCTACGAAAGCGTGTTGACCATCCATTCGAAGCTTCCCGGGGCTCTCATGCCTAATGACTGCCCCATCGATAAACTCTACAAAGACTTTGAGCTTTGTGCTTATGGGAAGGGTGAGAACTTGAATGTAGAGCAAGACAGTTCCAATAGACCACCCCTCGAAATTCGACGTTTGGCTTTCGGCTTCGCACTCTTAGGCTGGGAAGTAGATCCTGCACTTCCTAGCCCTGACGCTGCCATGGTCACGTGCAAAGCTTGCTTTCGTCGCATTGGTCTTTGGATGTGGCCTACGTACGAGAAACGCAAAGGGCCGGACGATGAGTGCCCACTCTCGGATGAACATCGCTGGTATTGCCCTTGGGGCAATGGCAAGACGCAGAACGAGGGTGCTGCGGCCTACAATTACTACGAAGAAGAAGATGCACCTGCCTGGCAGCAATTGGCACGGTTCATTGAAAAATCCGGCAAATCACATCTCCGTGTTGGCGACTCGGCCGAGGTGGATGCTAACACGGAGGTCGCGACGCTCAATGAGACAGACCAAACAATAGAAGGAAGTGCCTTGGGGAACCCGGTTAGCGAGGCATATCCTGAGGCAGCTGGTCACCAAGCCGAAGCTCGTGACGCAGAGGCCCGTGCTGCCGAGGATCGTGATCGGATTGGCCGCTGGCAGCGACTGAAGCAGAAGTTGGCATTGAAGCCTAAGAAGTCAGGAAATGTTGGCAGTGGTAGTGCTTGATCCGACGGGGAGGCTGCACCCAATCAGAGCATCATGTACGATACAATAAGATATGGCGACATGGCGAGATACCCCTTTTCGGAGTCTAGATGAGATTATGAACTACGCTCAATTCATATTGCTTCTCATGCACGCAGGTATTTTCAAAGCCTGACTCATCCCAATCCTCAACCTTTCGCAAACTCCCACACACGTATGGACAACTCTTTACATGGCCCATCCATCCATCCACCCATTCACGAACCCACCTCATCCTCGTATAAATTCGTGCTTTTCCCGTAGGGATCAGCGGGCAATTCAAGCGAGCCGTCACCCCAGGGCGTGTCAAATTTTCGCTGGTCTCAAATCTACTCCAGGTCCCGTCCGCCTTCTGCCGAGAAATGCCCAGAGACGAAGTCCGGGCCAGGCCCGCCACGCGATCTCCACATTTTTCAAAGTCTCGACCGTCTGTCGCATGTGCTCTGCATAGCCGTTCTGCACAGCTATTGTTAGAACGGTGCCCAGAAATCCCAGTGCGTGTGGTCAAATCTCAAGCTTGTGTCACAAATGCGCGCGTGGTGACCAGCAGTGTTGCATGCAAAGCGGTGTTCTCACCTTTTCTTGCAGCACGAATCATCACAGAGAGTATCTTTTCGAAGGCAACAAACACATCGGCCCGGCAGCACCCTGTAGCGGCTTCCACAGGGGTGGCGGCAATTGACCCAGGTCTGCCGGCGCCCACCAGGAAGCCGCCAGTGAAGGTTCCTCACATGATCGATTCGCTCATGAAGGATGAGGAAAGAGGAGGAAGTTCCCGCGATGATTGACTGCTTAGTGCCATCAAGGTGTCATTTCACCCTTTTTCATGCCCGTGACGACCCATCTACAGGATACCTATTATGCCACATTCAGATGTCCGGTTTTCGTGTCGTGTTCAGCCTTCTGCAACGATTGACGTACCCTATAAGTAAGTACCTTTCGATCCAGGTCAAGCCAATACATAAATGGTACTTCCTGTGCACCTTCGTGAAAGACCGTCAGCCTCGGCTGAGGTGCTTGCCCCAACCGGCACGTTTCGGCCGGGTACGCGGGGCGTTCTAGCCCACCAGACGCCACTCGCAGCAGCAGCGTCATCCTCCCCCATGACGAGGTCTGGTCTCACTTGTTGAAAATCTCACGCCTTTTTTTTGTCGTCAGACCGCCAGTCATTCCCTGCCCCCCCTCTCCTCCCTACTGTAAACATCGATGCAGCACGCCATATCCCGCGCGGGAGCGCCGAAAACGGGGCAGCTAAACTCGTTGGAGTCAAAGACCTTCGGCGCGAAACTTATGCGCGGGCAGGCGGCAGCGGCGGCGGCAGCACGCAGCGGAGCACGAGAATGATGCATAGCCGAACAACGAAACCCGACGCGTAGATTGGCTCGGAGGGGATCGGGGGGGGCGGAAACAATGGGACCGGCCGAGAACGGCCGCCAAAAGGGGAGGGGATGAGATGGGATGGGGATGGGATGAGCAGGGATGGGGATTGAGTGGATCGTGTGGGTGGCAGAGGGGGCAATCGTTAAGGCAGTGGAAAGTGAGCAGGAAAGGGAAAAGTCCGATGCTGACCGACGAGGCGCCTAACAAATAAGAACCACGCGGCGCCCCACGGGGCTAGGAGTGTTGTTTGGAAAACTTCAAGATGCCTGCACCGTTAAAGGAGCAATAGCCTCGTCACCGTTTCCCACCGCACTCCTTCTCCCTCCGATCCCGCTCCCGACACGACGCCAATGGCACCTCCACGCCATATCCACCTCATTCGGCACGCGCAAGGTCACCACAATGTCTCTGTCGCCAACCACGACATGGTCGACCCGGGCCTGACGGCGTGGGGCGGCCGACAGTGTGCGATCCTGGCCCGGGGCTCTGCACCTCGTCCGGATCGTATCGCTCTGTTGGCCGCTTCGCCGCTGCGACGCACGCTCGAGACCGCACTGCACACGTTCGCGCACTATCCAGCCAAAGTCGTGGCAGTGCCCGATGCGCAAGAAGTCGGCGACTTTCCGTGCGACCACGGGAGCCCCCTAGCGGAACTCACAGCGGAGCTTGTGCCGAAGCTGACCGCCAAGTTCAACACCAGAGTGGACCTCAGTTTGGTGGGTGATGGGTGGCAGCACAAGACCGGCCGGTACGCTCCGCACGGAGAGGTCATTGCAGAGCGCGCGAGAGATATGCGTCGGTGGCTGCAGCAGAAGTGCAACGAGGTTGAAGGTGACGGCGACATCGTGCTCGTCACGCACGGCGGTTTCCTTCACTTCCTCACCGAGGATTGGAGCGATTATGATGCCCTAGCGGGGACCGGCTGGGCCAACACCGAGCATCGAACTTATCAGATTATGGATGCAACAGACACGAATGCCACCCTGACTGAGACGGAGGAGTCCAAGCAGCGGCGAAAAGGTATTAAGCGCCCAGATCGCACAGAGTTCATTAAGCTGAGGAAAAAGGCGCTCGCACAGCAGCAGCAGCAGCAGCAACACCAGAAACCGCTCAGGAGTAACGTGTAGCGGATCGAAAGCACGGAAAAGCCTGTCCATTGTATAGAGGACATTTGCGTAAAAATAACGAAAAATTAATTGATCGATCAGGTTTATCGCAAACATGGCATTTCGATCGATGGTGGCACGAAATAGACCCTGTAGAGCTTTATGAGTCGCTTTGTGATATACAATGCTTGAAGTCTATTCAAACACGCCACTTTGCTTGTCGTTAGAGATACAGCCGCGTTCAGCCGAACATCGGATCTTGGCCATGTTTATGACGTAGGGCGAGGCCAGTCGGCCGCAATGGCGAAGCTTTATAGTCCTGGGGAACGACTGAAGCAAGCGAAGATACGCTGTTCGTTTGGAAATTTGGGAATATTCACGGCAGCTCTATCAAGTAGGACTTCCTTCGTCATCATGTTCGCCGCGCTGGATAGCTTGCATGAGTTCGTACAGCTGTCCAATTTGCTGATCTAGACGATCACTTAGCATGCACAGGAAGTATCCAATGGGAAACGCACCGCTCATCTTGTCGACTTGCTCCCTGTCTAGCGTTTCTGATTTCCAGAGATTCCCCTCAATGCTCTGTGCATACCTTTGCCATTCTGTGAGGAAGCCAATCTGAGACGTAATTAGGCAAACCCGTGAGCCACTTCGAATTATGATCATACCACGTGCCTCGGGTCCTCCGCTGATTTATGGTCTCGGAATTCTTTCTTCGCATACTTGTCACCCAGCGCGCGCATGTCCACCGGCAGATATTTCCGATGAGAGCGAAGGACACGCCGGTAAAGTGCTAATGGCGGCATCAACGCTAACGGGGCAGGTTTCAATGGAGCGCCAGCACCCGCCGAGGTGGCTGTAGCCATGAGAAGCTTTGAGCCCTTCATCAGGATTCGCGCCACCTCTGGGAGTTGCAATCGCAGATACTGTGTTTCGAGAGGAGCTCTTGAAGGTGTGAATCCATGACATGGCTGGACTCCACGGCGGCGGCGGCTGAATGATATACCGAGCCGCCACCTCCCTATTTGTGTACCTCGGATCAATCGGCTCGGGCGACGCTCTCAGCAAGAGGTACTCCGTGGGTCGCTATTGCACCGGCGCGATCTGTGGCGTACACCTCTTGCGGAGTCAAACGCTGTCCTCGATGGCGTGCTCAGGATGTGTCGAGAATATGTCTCACGGAGGCGACGTCGTGATGTGGAACCGATTCACGTCAATTTGCAATGTCGAACTTACACCTACTAGCATCCCGGCAGATTGGGCATCAATCTCGCTCGTAGAACAGAAGTGTACTCTCGATTAGACATATCACCTTGGGAACATGACCCCGGCAGTTACTGACGGTACCGACACTCAACAGGCGCCTCTTATCTCGAAGGCGGTGTTCCCAGACGGGATCAAGACCTCAGGTACCCACCCACCACTCTATGATCGGTTAGCATCGCTTGAGGATTTTCCTGAGTACATTGATGGGCCGACCGTTTGGGAGGCAAAGGACTATGCGAACAATCCCGAGAGATGGATCCATCAGTTTTCTCCTTCTGAGGTAGAAGAGTTAAGCCAAACTGCAGATGCCTTTATTGCTGCAGGGTACCCTCTCACAGGAATATCGCAGATCAATTTCCATCTCCCAACCTTGTCGAAGCTGCTTGCTTCAGTACGGGGCGAATTACTAAATGGCAAGGGTTTCATCCTCTTCAAAGGCCTACCAGTCCAAGCTTGGGGCAATCGTAAATCTGCTGTAGCTTATATGGGTCTCGGGACTTACCTTGGCTACTTTGTCAGTCAAAATGGTCGAGGGCACGTTCTTGGCCACGTAAAGGATCTCGGCGAGGACTCTCAACAGATTGATTCTGTCCGAATCTATCGAACCAACGCTAGGCAGGTTCTGCATGCGCGTTGAAAACCGTGAACATGTTTCTCACTGTTTCTAGGCAATTCTTTCATACGGACGATGGCGATCTGGTTGGCCTGCTTTGCATGGCTCGTGCTCTCGAAGGAGGCGAGTCTGATCTCATCTCATCTCAGCATATCTACAACGTCCTTCGCAAGGAGCGACCGGATGTTCTCAAGCTCTTGACTCAACCTATCTGGTACTTTGACCGTAAGGGCGAGATGAGCCATGGCGATGAACCGTATATCCGCACATCGGTGTTCTACAAGGAGCCTGACGGTCTACGGCGAGTGTTCTCGCGGTAAGTTGTCTCATGTCACCTATGGACGTCAATGACTTGTATAGATGGGATCCATATTATGTGAAGTCCTTGTCACGTTTCTCTGACTCAGGTATCATTCCACCCCTATCCGCTTCGCAGATCGAGGCAATGGAGGTACTTGAAAAGGCTTGCTTGGACAATAGTCTTCACATGATACTGGAAGTGGGCGACATACAGTTCTTATCAAATCAGCATATATTCCATGCACGCACCGCTTACATTGATCATGAACCGCCGGAGCCGCGACGCCACTTGATGCGTCTCTGGCTGGCCACTCCTGAGGATGAGGGTGGATGGGTCCTCCCCTTCAAGGATAGCAAAGAGAAAAAGCGTGGTGGAATTCAGGTCAACAATACACCGCCATACGCTCCGCTCGACGCTGAATGAGCTCTGCCAACAATCCGATGACTGCAGCTCCTTTCATCCGTATATAAGTTTAAGTGAGTTCTCGAATCGAATGGCCTATCGATCATCCGCACTCTTGGATAGTACATGTCGATAAGCCGAAGTAATAGAAAATCATCGTGAGAATAGGCATTATCATTAGAAATGAATCTAGATACTACCGTGAGTTTTCTACTCATCGCCAGCTTTCTTCTTCCCTCTTTTCCGCTGCTTCTTTCCCCCACCGGGTTTGTACTCTTCCTCTTCGTCTCCCCTTCGACTTCCACCAAAACCGAGGTCCATATCCTCTAGGTCGCGATCTGACTGTGCGCTTGCCAACATACGTCGGTGTCGTTCGGCCTTTTCCGCTTCTGCGGACCGTTTACCAGTAGCCTCTGGGTCAGGCTGTGTAGCAATCGCAGCCGCACGCTTGAGCGCCGCGAACATCGCAGGATCTTGTAGGGGATTGGCAGGCCGAGACTGATCTCTTGAGAGAGATGAATCGTTGGTGGAAGAGAAGTAGTTGCGCGGTGCCGAGGCAGGGTCCTTGCTTTTAGAAGCACTGCGAGCAGGGGAGCGAGGGGAGCGAGAACGCGCGGAGTGGCGCGAAGATTTGGAGGCAGTAGATGCTGAGCGGGAAGACGGAGACGACCGCGATTGTGACCGTGATTGAGAGCGAGGTCGTCTGCGATGATGAACGGCACTTTCTGGCTCGGCTTTGCCCGTATCTGACGCCTCGCTATCGCTCGTCGAGTCGGATGCTTCCTCCATATCGCCAAGCGGGTCGTAGTCTGATCCGGCCTCCGCGAAGATATCGCCACTTTCCTCTTCGTGAGGTTTTGGAGCGGGCACCGCCGGTACGGCCATACCAAGAGGCTCCACATCCTTGTCTGGCAGGAGCAATCCATTGGCCGTACCACCCTTAGTCTTGTCCTTGCGAACTTTGCGTTTGACATTGCCCTGCTCATCCACAGTGATGAGTACGTCCCTGCCTTTCTCATCCTTCTCTATTCGAGAGGTGTTCGGCTGTGGAGCTCCAACCTTTTTGAAACGAGAGCCTAACGCCTCTTGAGCGGGGTTGCTTCCCTGTGATTTCGCCCTCGCTGCCTTCATCTCGCGTAGAATATCGTCACGCGTGCGCTTCTTTCCAGAGAGCGGCTGTGGTGGAGGACCCATATCGCTGTTCCGTACTTTCTCCGCTTTCTGCAGTGGCCGAACCTCTTGCTCTTCCATCTCCTCCAATCCACGCTCCACATCTTCCTCGTTGGGTTCGCTCTCTTCTTTCGTCTCATCGTCCTTGTTCTCGGCCAATACATCCTCTCCTCGGCGCACTCTCTCCAGCAGCTTCCAGTCCAGTCCCTTCACGAGATGTACGCTCTGCACATCTCCGCCGATGATCTCATCGCGGAGGTTTTCGAACAGCTCCCGCTCAATCTGTCCTAGCTTGTACTGCTCCTCGAGAGCCTTCACGCGGCGCTCCTTGTCCCCGACCTCGTCATCGGACCGTTCGCGGAGGCTCTGGGCACGATCCTGGTACCCCGCGGCGAGCTTGCTTCCTTTCGGGGCTGCTGAGCTCTTGAAGCGCTTGGCCGCTGGTTCACCTTGTTGCCGATGCTCTTTCAGTTGCCGTGCGAAGTCCACATGCCCCGGCCCTCCGCCAACGGTCCGGGGCGTCATCGGGATGTTCGCCCGCTGCCGCGAGCCCAGTGTTTTCGGCGATCGGGCATCTTGCGCAGTTGAGGTCGACTGCGGTGTGCCGGCCCCGGCCGCTGTCGACTGATCGAGGACGAGTCGTCGAAACTGTTGATTGTTCATCGCCGTGTGGCCCCGCAACGGGTGGTGGTTGTTCGGTGTCCGGGTTTCATCGTCGGCGAAGTCAGTCGCTTCGATTGTCTAAACGGGAAAAACTGTGCGAAATGACGTCCCTGGCGGCTGACGCTGCCTCAGGGTTGGATGGGGTCAAGTGGGTTTAAGGGTTGGACCGCAGGGGGGAAGGGGAGGGTGAGAATGGCGCGGGGAGGGCGAGGACAAGCTTTGCGAGTTTGGGTGCTGCCGAATTGTGGCTCAGTCTCCCACCACTGCCCCCCCCCCCCCTATACATGTACCGAGAGGGCACGACCATGCGATGCTCAGCAGCGGCGGAGCTGAGAATAACGCTGGGGCCCGCAAGAGCGGTGCGTACTACTTTGTACCCAGGCAGGCACGCACGCCTCCTCCGTGATGTCAGAGATCGTCCCCCCCTCTCTCCCACTATCCAGGCCAGGCCAGGGCCAGGTGGGCGGTGCAGCCGCCGTTTCACCCAACCAGCGCTTCGCGTCCGTATCAATGCACCAGGTGGAGTGTCAGGTTGGAGGTGTGTACGTGGGCAACGGCGAGGCTGAGGGCGCTTATAATACCAAGCATCGTCCGCCCCGTCTTGGTGTTTGTTCGATATCGACTTCTCCAATCCATCTTGTAGCCTCTGTGTTGCGTGTGTGAAGACTACGCAGCGATAGAACACCTAGAGGCCTCTTGCGGAATCACATCAACTCTGCATCTTGGGGCTTCACCATGTCCAGCCCGAACCTACGAAAGAGCGACCAGTGCCACGCTCCCGATTTGGAGCCCTCACATGTACCGATCGTGGGCCAACTCTCCTTCCACCACTTGATCATCTGGATCGGCACCATCTGCGCGGGACTGGCCATCATCATCAGCACCGCTCACATCTTCTACCATGCCTTCAATTGCTATCGTGTGGCGGAGCAGAAGTAGTAAGTCACCCGGAACCTCCACGAAACACCCTCGCTGACCTCGTTAGTCTGATGCGTGTGATCACTGTCGTTCCGGCATTCGTGATCATCGCCACGCTCGGGTCCTGGTGGTATCCGACGCATCAATACCTCCAGACCATTCCCGAGATCGTGGAGGCGGTAGCGCTGGTTTCGCTTTTCCAACTCTTCGTGCAGCAGGCAACAGGTTCCACGCACCGATATGACCAGGACATCTGGTTCGCCAATCTGGAGCGCCACAAAGCGAAGCACATTCACGAAATGTTCAAGAACCATGACCAGCACGAGGTTCTTCACCAACACGGCAGCTTGCGCTGGTACCGAGCCATCTGCTGTTGTGTGTACCAGTTTCCCGTCGTGAAACTGCTCTGGACCCCCATCTTGATCATTCTCACCGCCGTCATTTGCCCGACCGCGAAGGCTGGCAAAGTCGTCAAGGTGCTGAACGGCCTTGTCAACACGTTGACCACCGGTTTCGCCCTGACCGCCCTGATCTACTTCTACGGGCGCCTGCGACCCATCCTGAAGCCCAATCACGCTTTCCGGAAGGCGTTCGTCTTGAAGAAGCTGATCGGTATCGTCCTCCTCCAAGCGGCCATCCTCTCCTTCATCGAAGGTGGCGGTGGCATCCACCCCACCAACACCATGAGTTTCGGCGATTTCACCGTGGGGATCCCCACCTTCATGTCGCAGGCGGAGTTCTTCCTCTTTGCGATCGGCTTCCTTTTCTGCTACAACGTCAAGGAATACAAGGAGATTGGCCGGAAGGACCAGGAAGCCGGCATGGGTCAGCGTGCGGGTCTCATGCAACCGACCACGGGTCCCACCGGCAAAGTGGGCTTCTTCCACGCCATCTTCGCCATGCTCAACATCACCGATCTGCTGGTTGCCATTGCCCGCTCGGGTAAGCACCTCTTCGAGCTGCGCAAGAAGGTCTACACCATCCAAGGCCATAAGGTGCCCTTCGGAAAGCTGTCTCCCGCCAGCTCCCAAGAGACACTGCGCGCGCCATTGAATGCGCAGGCAGCCCCACCGGCGAATACGTATGCCGTCCAGGAGCCGTACGGCGGCTACCCGACGTACAACCACGGCGGTTACGGCGACGCTCGACCGCCGACGGACGCGCCTCCTGCTTTCGAAGCGCCCCCGAGCCACCAGCCGTACCCCAACGATCAGTACTATCAATCCTATCGGCCCCAGTACGGTGGTCCGCATGAGATCTGATAATTCTCGAAAGCTATGGCCGCCATTAATGATCTCTATGAATGACGAACATACGTATAAAAGTTGTAGCATAGCACAAGTTAGCATCAAAGGAATAGATCAATAATTTTTCACACTTCAAAGTCGGCCAAGTACTACTTGATATCGGTTACAGCAAATCCTTGTGACGTCGTCTTCTCTATGGTGTTCACGCCGTAAGCTCCTCTGGTATGAGTTCATTGAAGCACAAAACATTTGGTCACTTTGTACGGTATCTATTTTGAATATCGACTCGAGTCTCGCAGCTAGCTCGATATCCACAAGTCCGATGGCATCTGCTTTCCCGTAGTCTGTTGCATCTCAAATATTATACATGAATCCTCGTATGTATCGATCCCGGCGGGTGAAAATGAAGCAAAGCCCGCTTTGTCCTACCGAATGCATTTGTAAACCAGATGAACGCCATGCACAGCCAATTATTTCGTGGCTGACGGACCCAATGCCTCCTCTGAAAAAACTTTCGTGATATCTATGAAGAACCTTGCTTAGATGTCTTGGTAGCCAGTACCTTGACCTGGTCGCCTCGCACCTCCTCCGCCGCCGTATGACGACGGCTCATACCGTGTACTGTTGTCGGATGGCGCATATGCGGTATACTGAGGTTTTGGCTGGTTGTAGGCACTGCCGTACGCTGCGTATGTTGGAGAAGTCGGTTTTGGCGTACCTCCGCTCCGCAGCGCGCCAGGTAGCCCCGATGCGCCAAAGTAGCCGCCGGAGTTCTGCACTGGCGATACAGGAGAGCGCGTGGGCGGCGAGACCCGCGGCGCCGGCGAAGCGGTCACGCCATATGTTGTTTGCCCATACCCCTGTTCATAACCGTGGGAATTGTGGTCGTACCCATGATCATACCCGTGATCGTAAGAACCTTGCGCATACGGATCGTGCGCGCCGTATGTCTGCTGCGGAGCAAACGAGCTGGCTGCCGGACTGCGTGCCGGTTGGGGAACAGCCACACCTGCTCCATGATATCGATTCATCGGATCTTGCTGGCCGTAGGCTCCATCATAGGCATGATTCGGCCGGTCCGAATATGGCGATGGGGCGACCGCTCCTGCGGCGAATGCATCTCCACCGGCAGATCCAGGATGATTGAGTATGGGCGCTTTCTGCTCTTCTTGTGGTGCCATGTTACCCATCTCATGGCTCTCCTGATGACTGGTGTCTTCGACGCGGTGAGTCTTCGCAGTGTCCCAGCTGGGCATAGCTGGAAGGGAATCCGCATGCACATTGCTCACCCCGCCACCGCTTTTATGCTGGGAGTCGAAGGTTGCAAATTGTGGGGTGTGGCTGTATTGCAGGGGTGGATGCGACTGATATCCAAGATGATTGTATCCGCTGGGATGGTCGGCGAACTTCGATGGCTTATCGCGTTTACGCGGTGATGGGCAGCATGCATTGCAACAGCTGCACACCCCACAGCAGCATTGATAACCCAAGCAGCAGCAGCGCACGAAGCAGATGATGATGGAGAGAAGAATCAGCGAAAAGACCACGATGGCGACGATGACAGGGTATCTATACGAGCATTGTCAGTGAATTTCTTCCGGGGGAATAATGAAAGAACGTACTTGCAATACGCCTTAGCCATACAGCCATCCCATGTCGTAAAGGTGTTTTTCGCCTGGCCAATCTCCGAGCCAATATCTCGGTCGTACAGCGAAAGGGAAGGCGCCATCTTGGATGCGCACGCAGGAACAAGGGTCCGACGGGCTCTTGTCGAGTATTCCTCCGCAGTTTAAATGTTGCGACACTCAATCAGGATATCCGAGTCGTGACGGATCGCGAAGGAATGCCGTAGCGCGCATGAAGGGGCTCAGGATGTAGATACCGAAAGGAGAGGGCATTCGCTCGCAAGGGAACAGGAAGCATCGAGAGGAACGCTATGCTTCGGCTGGAGACAATTGGGTCGTGAGGTCGAGTGATTCGCTCAACACGCCAACTATGAAGGACGCTGTTGGAGGGATCCCGAAGTGCAAGCACGCATGTAGAAGAGGGATGATGTTGCCTGTATACACAGACCGCTCACCAGAGAGAGCGCATTAGTATCCTTCGCCGCGAAGAACCATCCACTTGGCCAGGGGGTACGCCGCTCGTGTTTCACTGCGCTGCCCCCATCACTGGGCGGCTCAAGGCACATCAAGCAGAGGGTGTGTGACCACCATTGATTCCAACAGCGGTGAAAGGGGGGTCTACTCTCCTTCCTCCACACACACACTTCGATGAATGCGGAAAGGAGATGCTCGGCGGAGTCGTCGCCACTTTTGAACGGTCACGCCCCTAAGCGGCTCAGCGCAACCACACGCACCCACCCCCCCGTATTTGCCGTTCGATGACAGCCCGGCAGTGGGATGGTCCAGAGAAAAGGAGGAGGGCTGCGGCAAATCCTGCTCTATATTGGGTGACAAGTACCAAAAGCCACCTCGCGAGGCTCTGCTTTGCTTGTTCTGCCTCGAGGACGTCACTTGCATCGCAACGAACTGCTCCGACCCGCTATATACGAGCCGGGTGGACATTGCACCCTGTGAGGGCGGCTTGTTCGATGGAGGTCTCACAGGGGGTGATACACGGAGAACGGGGTTCCTATCGCTATCATGAGCGCTATCGTGAGTGGTGGATTTCTGTTCTATTGGCTGTTTCTCTACCGTGAATGGTCAGACTTGGGGCCGTGCGAAGAAAATCATGAAGCAGGACGATCAGCATTATTTGTCTTTGGTGCCGGTAGTCAGTTGCCCGAATGTTTCACAGACGCCATTAGCGAATCAAGTCTTCCACTTGATCATCGTAGCCCTCCTCTTTCACTAAGTGCGCGCTTCGTGCTTCTATATTCTGGTAGGTCACTATGTTTGCTGCTGCTAAACACTCACATGCCCACTACAAGGACAAGGACCCCCCCCCCTTTCCTCTCCCTTCTAACCCCCACATAATGAATGTTGCAAACAGTGCAACTGCCCCGCCATCGCTCCCTTTGCTGCGCAGCATCAGTACGGCCCGCCTCGGCCTATCGCGGTATCGCGCAGCTCGAGGCCGTAGTGGCGGGAGCGGTAAGAGGACTCCGTGAGTAATAGAGTACCGGATGCACTGGCAAAGCAGTCATTACTAGTAACTTTCAACAACAGATTGGCACGCCAACACAAACTAAGCCCGCTTCCTCACCCACGGACACAGCAAACTCATTGAGCTTGCCTCCTTGATACGTCTCAGTGGCAATTCCTTGAGACGTCGCCCTCATCGGTTGCGTCCCGCTCAGTGGCCTTCTGACCCCTCGCCCAATAGCCAGGAGCCACACGTGGGCTTACCGGGGCAACGCCGAGGTCGAACAGATCAGATTTAAGCCCCCTGTAGGAGCTGGTGTTCCTCGCCTGCAGACGCTGCAAAGACGCTGGTTTACACAATATCGTTCGACGACCACATCCTCTCTGCAGCCTAACACTAGAGGGTGAGCCCAACGGTCACCCGGGCTTCTATCCAACACCATGAGTAGCCCAAAGAGACGGATCGAGACCGATGTAAGCCTTCATACCTTCCCTAAGGACATTTTCGGCAAAACCGGGAGCTAACCAGAGTCTCCGATGACGTTAGGTTATGAAGTTTGTCCTATCCCTCAACATGCCACCCGTCCTCACGCTGATGAAACTGCAGGATGTACGTTTGAAAGAAAGGACGGAGAGCAAATCATCAGAGAATAGAGGGCTAAGCAGGCACAACAGGTTAATGAGCGATTATGAGGTGACACTGGTGAATGATAATAGTAGGGCCCTTCATCAATTGGATCGTAGCCAAGGCTAACCACACCCTAGTGTACCGAAAACGAACTCGGAGCTTTCCGTGGACTGACCATGATACAGGCAAGAATTCTACGTCCGTTTTAAAGGGCCCGAAGAGAGTGAGTGCAGCAAGCTATTACTCAAGCCCCTGAAAACTGACCATCAGCAGCACCGTTCGCAGGCGGCCTGTGGAAGGTCCATGTGGAACTACCCGACCAGTACCCTTACAAGTCCCCTAGTATTGGATTTGTGAACCGCATCTTTCACCCAAATATCGATGAGTTGTAATGAATCCTTATGCACCTCCTATGCATACTTCTAACAGATGCTTTAGATCTGGTTCAGTTTGCCTGGATGTTATCAACCAGACTTGGTCGCCCATGTTTGACATGATCAACATTTTTGAAGTTTTCCTCCCCCAACTCCTTCGATACCCTAACCCAACGGACCCCTTGAACGGCGAAGCAGCAGCGCTCCTCATGCGAGACGCACAAAGCTACGAAGCTAAAGTCAAAGGTATGGATGCTAGTTTTGATATAGAGCGAGCAGAGCGGCTAACTCGGGTTACAGAATATGTATCGAAATATGCGACGAAAGACGCCGCAGACGATGCCGCCGATGACACCTCGGACGACGATGACATGAGCTCAGTGGGTGGCTTTGACTCTGGGGACGAGGAGCCGGCTGGTGCCATGGATATGGAGTGAAAGGAGGCGATTCGATGATCATTACTTTCGGTGTTAACAAGGAGTTTCCCAAGAGCCGTCTGGTCTCATCTAATCCCCTTTGATGCATTTATTCTGTGTGTTGGATTCAAATTGGAGGCATAACAACGATAAACGAGATGGCTCAGTGCCATCAAGCAAGCAGTGATACTACTACATATCTTGCGGATAAGGAGATATCAATGCTTGACCCCTCGTGGATTCTCTGTGCCGATCTTAGCCGTGCTCGTGCTCCAACTACTAGTATCTACTACTAGTACCTATCTCGATGTGGTCCGCCATCGCTCCCTCGGCTCGAGCGGCAGTCAACGATTCCGATCGGCGGCATATTGACCGAGACCTCGGCTCGTTCTAAGGAGTAAAGACGTACTATATAAAACAGAACAAGTTACTAACAATCGGTTCTTTGTTAGAAACTGGGTCTCGACACACGAGCACATGAGCCAGCACTATTGTGGCCAGAGTCCAGAGGGCGCCGGATCTCGTACCTCTCTCGAGCGCACGTGGTGTGCCCTTCACTCATCCTTGCAATAGTTGCAGGTGTCTTTGGGGTGAACAAGGGGAGGAGATGAAATACCGACCAGCACACGAAATGGAAAGTGCAAAAGCAAGATCACTTCAGCTCATCGCATCCCTATGGAAGGGTTTGCACTTACCAGAGTCGGCACTCAACCTAGTGCAACTGAAGGAACACGGCATCCCCTTCTCAAACTCACACCTGCCAACATCGTTCCATGTAGACGACCTCGCACAGGCCACCATCGGTGCATATCATCTCGCCGTCGCACACTACTACGCACTGTCCACCAAAACTGCCCTAAAGCGGGTGACGGTGTCCCCGTTCGCGGCGGCGCTCGAGTTCAAGTCCGAAACGCACTTTACGATCGACGGTCAACCACTGTCCCTTCCACAAAGCTTTGGAGGCCTCCACCCCACCAGAGACGGCCATGTGCGGATTCACGATGGCTTCGAAGTGCACCGAGAAGGTGTGCGGCAAATCCTTGGCCTACAGCGGAGCGCTGGCACGGAAGACGTAACAGCAGCTTGTCGAGAACATAATGCCCAAGAACTTGAGAAGTCGGCTTTCAATGGCTGTGCCATTATCGGCGCGTTGAGGAGTTTCAACGAATGGGATCGCACGGACGTTGGCAAGGCTTTACCGGACTTTCCGATTCAAATTCGGAGTCTGCAACCTTCTACACCGGGCCATGACTCGTCAACTTCCGTTAAGCTCCCTCCTCTGAACAAGGAGAGCTCTCGAGCGTTGAAGGGGTTACGCGTCATTGAGCTTAGTCGGGTCATTGCTGCACCAGTTGCCGGTAGAGCACTTGCAGCTCATGGAGCGGATGTTCTGTGGGTCACCAGCCCGGATCTCGAGAACCAGCCATACCTCGACAGAGACCTCGCTCGGGGTAAGCGAACCATCAGACTGGACTTGAAACAAGCGGGTGATCTAGAGACGCTCAAGGAGCTTGTCAAGAATGCCGATGTCTTCATACAAGCCTACCGCCCGAACAGCCTGGCACGGAAAGGACTAGGGCCAGCGGACCTCTTCAAAATCAATCCTCATCTAATCTACGCTAGCCTCTCGGCGTATCCGCAGAACTCAGAAAACCCGTGGAGGTACTACCGGGGGTTTGACTCAATTGTACAAACCTGCTCAGGTATCAACGTTGCAGAGGCGGATCGGTACTCCAGCTGGATGGCTTCGGAAACCCATATTCCTGCCAAACCATTGCCTTGTCAAGCATTGGATCATGGCAGCGGGTTTCTTCTCGCAACCGGTGTCATGGCGGCTCTATGCCGTCGCCAAGAATCTGGTCAAGGTCAAGTAGTGGAGGTCTCGCTAGCGGGAACATCACAGTTCCTCCGCTCACTGGGGCAGTTTGAGCCTCACGAAGCGTTCGAAGGCAAGACAAATACGCGTCTCATCAGCGAGGTCATAGAGAAATTTGGTCCGAGTGCGGAACAATACTTTGCTACATCGAGCAGCGACCTAGGTCAGATGAAGTATGTGAAACCAGCGGGCACCATCGAAGATTTGGAGGTTGGCTGGGCCACTATGCCCCGTGCACTAGGCTCCGATGCCAGCCGGTGGATTGAAGAAGGATCCTGACTTAGTTTCTACGATAGAATTCAGGCTTGCGCCAGGAGTAGAGATCACCTGCGATAGAATATAGATTTCGATAACATGAAATATAACTGAAGGCTAGGTCGGCAAGGCTGATTTGCTTGTCGTTCGTCGTAGCCGTCAGTCCCTTGCAGGCGCACGGGGTACACGTACTAGGCGAATGGGGGGGAGGGATCCATGGTCCCCTATTTAACGAGCGAAAAACGCGTCATATTAGTGCTCAAAACGTCTCTTCCGATGACCCCCCCACCAAGTGCCCCTCGATCTGGAGCATCAATACGTTACGGCAACTGTGCGAATCTTCAATCAATCCACTAAGGCGACGCCGAGTGCTGAATTTGCTTGCGTTTTGGGTCGGATGAAGCCATTTCTCCCCACTATCCATACAACTCGCGTCTCAATACCGGCAACCATCAGTGTCTAAGCGCATCTGGGGAAGAGCGGTGCTTCCTTGGCGTGAAATCTGGGCCTCATTGATACCGCCCAGGACGGATCTGGCAGGTCGAATCGACCCAACGACCAGCATGGGAGTCACCATCAAACCTTGATAAGTATTCGGCCTCAAACAACATGTCTAGGCATCGGTTTGTTAAGGCTCTTGACCTCGACGATGAGCTCGACGTCTATGACGGCGATGAGGGCTACGGGGACGACGGATATGATGCAGATGCTGAGCGGCAGCTCAAGGAAGGCACAGTCAAAGTTAAGGCTGTTGTAGGGGAGGAATTCCTGGACGCAGAGATACGAGATGCCTTGTGGCACTACTATTACGACATAGACAAGAGTGTAAACTACTTGCTGAGTGAGTCGAGACCGCGAAAGTGGCGGATCGAGCGCTGATTCATCCCAGATAGCAGAGCGCCAAAACCACAGAAGAAAGCTAAAGTGACTACTAAAACCACGAAAGGTACGTGCAAATCTCTATCGTGTCTCTGCGTCGTTGCATGGGATGGCCTCGATATTCTCCGTTTCGTCCGCGATCCCGCTATAACGACAATTTCAACGCGACCGGGGCTCGGGTTCGAGACTGATGCGAACACCGTAGAAAGTGGAAGAACACGTCGTAACGCCTATGCTCAATCGGAGCCAATCAACGATTTCTTCCAAGACTGTCCATGGCTCAAAGTACCTCCAGAGCGAATGGCGGATATCCAAGTCGAACCGCTTCGCCCTAGCAATGGACTCCTAGGCGGTGCATCTGGGGCTCCTAAGCAGTCAAAACTTGGAGCGTTGGCTGCCGCCCGGAAGAGAAAGGAGAACGAACGAATGGGAGAATCACTAGGTCCCACGAACACATCGGTAGCTCTATTAGACAAGCTCACCCTGAAGAGTAAGGATTCTGAAGGCTCGGACAATAACGTCAAGAGTACAAGACAACAAACCTCTAAGGATCAAGAAGATGCCAGTGAAAGCCCAAAACGGACCCGTCGATACTTACCACGGAAA
Source organism: Erythroxylum anguifugum (assembly GCA_027478595.1). Taxonomy (NCBI): domain Eukaryota; kingdom Viridiplantae; phylum Streptophyta; class Magnoliopsida; order Malpighiales; family Erythroxylaceae; genus Erythroxylum; species Erythroxylum anguifugum. The sequence continues at coordinate 17,953 of JANIPN010116307.1, forward strand.
AAGAGAGAGGAAGAAAGCCAAATTCATGTTGAGGAACAGAAAACCTCAGACCTCGAAAAGACCCCCTCAACCCCACAGGAGGCTCCTATGGAGACTCCCTCCCTCCTCACCGCTTCCCTCTTTGCCCAGACGCTTTTCGGGACTCCGTCACCCGGACTTCTAGCTCAACCGGATGGACGCAATGATCTCTACGACCTCTTCCCCGAGAAACATGCTGAGAATCCTTTCGCAGGTCCTAGCCCCGATGACATTGTGTCAAAGGCCCAGAGCACCTCGAAAGGTAAAATTGGAGTCAGCAAGAAGCCTCAACAATGACATCTGATTCGTGATAGGGCTCAAGAGCACCAAAGTTCCCACGAAAGATTCGTCAAAGGCAAAAGATGCGGGAGGTCTCAGTAACGATCTCGAGAAGACAAAGCTGGATGACACCCCTCGTGTTAAGAGCAAGAACATTGACGTTGTCGCGGAGTATGAAAAAGCGGAGAAGAAAAACACAGCAAACTTTGTGGTCATCGGTATGAGACATGATTGGCAAGCTGCGAGTGCCAGCTAAAAACGTCGCAGGTCACGTAGATGCTGGCAAAAGTACACTCATGGGGCGATTACTGCACGAGCTTAGCATCGTTGACAAGCGCACGCTCGATAAGTACCAGAAAGACGCAAGTAACATGGGCAAAGCTTCGTTTGCACTCGCATGGATCATGGATGCCAGCGCAGACGAACGAAGCCGTGGCGTGACGATCGACATCGCCATGAGCAAATTCGAAACCGAGTCCACGGTGTTCACGATCTTGGATGCACCCGGCCACCGGGACTTCGTGCCCAACATGATCGCAGGCGCATCACGCGCCGACTTTGCCGTGCTGGTCGTGGATGCGTCCACGAACAATTTCGAATCCGGCCTCAAGGGCCAGACGAAAGAGCACGCCCTGCTCGTCCGCAGCCTCGGCGTGCAGCGACTCGTCGTGGCCGTCAACAAACTCGATGCCGTCGCCTGGTCGCAGGACCGCTTCGACGAGATCTGCCAGCAGACGTCGTCCTTCCTGGGCGCCGCCGGCTTCCAGACCGCCAACGTCGCGTTCGTGCCCTGCTCCGGCTTGCAGGGCGAGAACGTGACGAAGCGATCCGACGTGACCGAGCTGGCATCCTGGTACACCGGGACGTCGCTCCTCGATCAGCTCGAAGCCGCCGCCTCGCCCCGCACCTATCCCATCCGCGGGCCCCTGCGCATGCCCATCGCCGACATCATGATCGGCGGCACGGTGTACCCGCTGTCGCTCGTGGGGCGGCTGACGTCCGGCACGCTGCAGACCGGGGAGGCCATCGTCGCCGTGCCGTCGAACGTCACCGGGTACATCCGGGCGCTCGAGGTCGACGGGGCGCCGGTCGAGTACGCCGCGGCCGGCCAGAACGCGACGCTGCACGTGTCCTCCGAGATGGACGCCGCGCAGCTGCGCACCGGCGACGTCGTGTGCTCGCCCCGCCACCCCGTCCCCGCGCAGACGTCGTTCGCCGTGAAAGCGCTCGCGTTCGCGCACCTGACGCCCATGTTCGTGAGCATCATCGCGGGCCGCGCGGACGTGCCGGGCCGCATCGCCGCCCTCACGACGCTGCTCGATAAGACGACGGGCCAGCCGGGCAAGAAGAAGAAGCCGCGCATCGTCAAGCCGGGCGAGGTCGCCCGGCTGACGGTGGCGGTCGAGGCCGAGGGCGGTCTGCCCATCGAACCGGGCGGACGGGTGGTGTTGCGCTCGGGCGGCGAGACGGTGGCGACGGGCTTGGTGGAGTAGACAACCCAAAAAAAAAGGTAGCGTAGAAACGAATACACTCCGTGACACATGGCGAGGCTTGTATCGGTGAATGCCTGTTGACCCTGCCCTTCTCAATAGATGGGCGGGCTGTTCTAAAGCACCGTGTTCAATATGGCAATCTCCGCATCGAGGACAGATACCACCCCAAAAGCAACCAGCGTGTAGCGGAAACAAGCAGTTCCAGGTCGGTCTTAGCACCGCATGTGCCTATGCGAGATCAAAGTACGTAGTCAACACCGTGATTTGCAGGTTTTCCGCAAGGGAATATATTGAAATGATACATAGAGCCTTGAGAAAGCCAGAGGGAGAACAGATAAACTCCCACCCCGATGCTCCATAGCAATCCTGTACTCCGCAAATATCGCAAAAACACTGTGCTCCTCCTCTTGGGTATACGCCCCCGTGGGCCTCGACTAGAAAGCAACTTGTATCATACATACTTCCCCTCGGGGAAGCGGTCATGCTGTCGGTAGTAACCATCATTGACGGCGACAGAGTACGGCTCATGGGGTGAGTCGGTGGGGAGATGGGTATAGATGAGATCGGAGCGGATGGTCTCGCTGATCGATTGCCCATCCTTGAGCGTGCCCGACGGCACATGGGTGAGTGATGGGCCCATCAACGCGGCAATTGCAAAGGGCGTGTCATCATGGACAATGGTGCGATAGTAGAAGATGAGGCCGGTGGTGAGGATTGCCAGTAGAGCCTGGAGGCCGCCGAGCAACCCGAGCACCAGAAGGAGCCGGTCCCAGTGCACGTGCAGATCGGAGGCCTCTTGGCGCACCAAGACGTCTTTGACAGTCTGTTTGGGTCCCACGTGATTCATGACGGATAAGATCGACGCAGAAAAGCCACCAACGTATCTAGCGAAAGACTGGCCGCTCCGGATTTTGGTGGGAGAATTTTGCGACTCGATGGAAAAGAAAGAAGCCTGATAGTCTGGAGTAGACTCGGTGGAGTTGTCCTTGTACCACTCAACAACGATCCCCTGCCAACCAATGGATCCAGCAATGGTGCGTGCTTGTTCATCTGGAAGCCCCAACTCCGGTCGATCGATTTGTGCCCCTGTTGCGAGGTCCAGAACAGGAGAAACTTCACTGCGGCATTGATAGAAGCTTGAGTCGCCGTTCGCAAGGTACACCAGGGCGTACAGTTGGCGGCAGCGTGGCCCACAACTCGTCACATCATCGAGTATATATACCGTACCTGCTGATATCGGAATCCACACCCGGAATCCTTGGCTGGTACTATCGGACGCGTTGAAAACAATATCAGTGCTGTTGTCTAGTTGCGTAACCTGATGGTCTTGTATCACATCGCAAGAAGCATTGTTATAGATGACACGTCCGCTCGGGATATTGAACGAGTCATCAGTATCTTCACTCACGCTATAATCTGTGATCTGAAGACGATAGCGATCCTTGTCGGTTTCGTAGTAGATGTGCTTGAAGTCTTGCTTGGGATCCGTTGAGGTCACATCTGTGGAATTCAGATACAAGGCGCCAACCCCATAATTATATGCTGTCTCGTTTTGGCCTATGTAGTCTTTTGTAGTCTCGTCTGCCGAGTCAGTGTTCTTACGGCGCTGCGTGACATCACCGCTAATAGACGTGAATATGGCGGTCCTCCCAGTGTCCATCGCAGAAAGAGGCGAAGAAGTGTTAGATGTTTGCGCATCCATTGAGTAAGTCAAACCGAGCGAGGCAGTGGCTATCTGGGCGAGTAGATTGATCAAAATCCATGAGAAGCATATTATCTTGAGTCCTAGAAAGCGGTTCTTTGTGAAGAGAATCCGTAGCGGTTTGATCTGGCTGCTGTCGAATGCCATGATCAGCTGAAATAGCCGTGGGGGATGGGCGCGCACAGCGAGTAGCCGCCACTTCAAGGCCTTCGCCATGGCGTTCAGGCTAGCCATCAGATTCAGCGACAGACATATTATCCAGGCTGAAGAGAGTGCGTTGAACCAATGCTTGATGTCGGAATTCAATCCGCCTCGCTTCTCGAAGCCCCTCACAGTTCCTGCAAATGCAAGGCAGATGGCCAGCGTCACTAGCCAGCGTCCAGCGAATGATCTGAGCAGCTTGAACGCCTGGTCTCGATGGCTGAAGTTGGTTGGCTCCATCAATATTTCGGTCGACGAACGCGAATTGACGGCAACATATGGTGTCTTATAGTCGGCGTGAGGCATAGTTGATGAGCCGTGCATAAGAGGGGGCTCTGATTTATATTCAGTATTATACAAGTATATTGGGTTGTTGTGCATTTCGGAAGACATTGACGCATATCGAGCATCGAAGTCCGGTCCGAATGCAGGCTTAGAGGAAAAGAACGCCATTGTGTGCTCGACGTGACTGACGCGACGTGAGAGAGAGTGGGACGGCAGTCACCCAACGAAGCACAACCCAGGCCGGCTGGGAGCGGGCAAAAGATACAGTCGCTAACGAAGAACTTGGACCGCTGGAGGGATTGGTGTGTCCTGAATCCTGTCAAGGGACTAGCCCTCTTCTTATTCTTCTCCTGATCCAAACATCCTAATAGTGGTGTGCTGGTCTATCACTCTTTCAGCTCATCCGCACCACCAACGGCAGTAGCAGCCGCGTCGGCATGTGCGTGGAGCATTATGAGGCGCACGAGGCCCCTGGATCGTTCCTCTGCGCCAGACTGGACGCCTTAAAGTTTCACTAGACATCCGGTGTGCGCTCTTTGGTGCATCAAATTGGTCAGATCCAGGCCATCGGTGCCGGTGCGCCGGAGCCGCCTGGTCGCCATTGCACCTGCGGACTCTCGGGAGCTTCCAACGGCGAACGTACGCGGCCACAGTTCGTCTCCATAACGCGCAAGGGCGTTCAACTTCAACCGGGAGTGTGGTTGCAGCTTTTTCTCCCCTCCTCCGGCAACTTGATACACACCAAGTAGTGGCACGGAGGCGGCTGTGTGTGCCTCCCGGCACCCGGACCGCGCTGCGTTCGCTTATGCTCCTTCCCCCCCCCCCCGGCGCGCACATGGCGGCCGATCTCCTTCGACGTGGCTGACTCACCCTTCACCGAAGCTTCAGGTCCCCCGCTGCTGTGCCGTTTTTAGGGTGGGCTTTAAGGGCGGCGTGCATAAGTGTCCGGTTCAAAGGGTGGCCTGGCCAGCCGAAATGGTCCTCGTCCTAGTTTATGCCTGAGCCGACATGGTGGAGGATGGCCCAATAGTCCTGAAGATTGATCGTTGGACACCCTCCCACGACACCACGGACCGCGACTCGGGTGTGGGCAGCGGAACGATTGTAGCGATCGCAGACACGCCGATAGGAATCGATGTCAGTCCAGACCAAGCGGAAGCAGAGGAGGAAGGGAGCGGCCGGGGGATGAGGGAGGCCTTCATTGGGCGAATCCCCTCTTTCTGTGAGAGCCAGGACTCGCTCTCCATCATGAGGCCATCTCATTTCCTCTAAATTTGGAGTCAACTCACCGAGCGACCTACGTGCGTTAGATGGTGTACGTGTGTGGATGTGCGTAAGCACGTTCATCGTATCAGATTCTCACGCCACGAGGCAACCTGGTTCCCAATATAAGCATCGACGCCCGGTTTCTCAGCCTCGCGACATGCAGGGAAGGAAAATTTTTTCGCACGGAGATGATGGCCGGTTCAGGACAGGCAGCTTGGCACCTTTGCGGATCAAGCACTACGCACCTCGCTGATATTTCGCACTCCGAGGCGCTGGAGTCCTTCCATTGACCACTGAGCGCAGTATGAAAATGTCCATCGTTCATTCTGTATGTTTTATGTAGCATTTGCAGGTGTTGTGGCGTAAACAAACTAGCCGTGAGGCTGCTTGGTACCGGGTACCGGTGTGATATTATTAAGGAATAAATTTTTTGACTACTCGTACATGTATCCGCGCTGGACGGCAGACATCGCTCATTGATCAGACACCGAGGTTGGTAAGGTCCAGAGAGCAAGACCACGCCGGGGCAACGAGAGTAACCCTCATGCTACCAACGCCTGACTTCTCGCATGTTGACACGTCCAAGATTTATGAGCCAGCGGAAGACAGTTTTCTACTCTTGGACAGTCTCTCTTCCGATGCGGAAAGAGAATTTCTGCGGACACGTTTTGGAGTCCAATCAACCACACCGCTGCTAGTGGAAATCGGCACTGGATCGGGTGTCGTTCTTGCTTTCCTGGCCGCCCATGCAAACCACATCTTGGGCAGGAACGATGTGATAGGGCTGGGTATCGACGTAAACGCCCATGCCTGCCGTGCTGCCGGCGCGACGATACAGCGAGCAGCGACAACATCCTTGCACTGGGACACGGTGCAGGGTGACCTTCTGACTGGGTTCCGCCCCAAGAGCATCGACCTCTTGGTCTTCAACCCGCCTTATGTGCCGACGGGATCGCTGCCGACGATCCACCCGCCAGATCAAGGTGAAGATGCCTACGCCACCGAATCACGCCTGCTCGAGTTGGCCTACGCAGGTGGCAGCGACGGGATGGAGGTCACGCGACGCTTTCTGGACCAGTTACCGGAGGCTCTGAGTCCACACGGGGTCGCCTATCTACTCTTGTGTGCGCAGAACAAGCCCACCGAGGTGGTGCAAGAGTTGGAGCGCAACACCGACCTTTCGGCTGGCATCGTGAGTACGAGCGGTCGGAAGGGCGGTTGGGAGAAGCTCTGTATTGTACGCATCACACGTTAGGTAGGCTAAGGCTTTTTGAACCCATACGACTCCGTCCCTGCTCTAGCACGATGAGGGAAAACCTCTGTCTCCTAAACGCCGCTGCACCCCTGTTTAGATCCAATCAGATCAGATGGCGGTTGAGATCCGTGATCGGTGCAGTGCCCAACGACGACGCGGCCATCGAGAGGCAGCCAAGACGCGCTCTCTCTTGTTTTCGCCGGGTTCTCTCCCCTCCCCCGCCGCCCACCTTCCTTCCCGGCGAACCCTGATTGCGTCAGTGAGTTGAGTTGGTCCCTCATTCCGGGCCCAGGCCTAGTACTTACTTACGTAGTACCATATCACGAGCCCTTTTTAAGACCTCAACCTCCTCTCGTATCTTCTTGGATTCCCCCCACTAGTTTCTACAACGCCCTAGGATCTATACACAGTAACATTATTACAGTTCCACCAGACACCATGTACCTTGATCCCCCCCTCTCAGTGTATCGTGGGCAGCTATGTTGACTAGGTATCCAGGTCTCACCGACTTTCCATCCGCAAGAAGGGTACGGGATCCAAGTCGTCGGAGGATGCTCCACGGCACCGGTTCACGATGGCAACGCTGCGCGGGCTGCAGCAGCCGGAGTTATCGCGCAAACTATTCAAGCTGATCAAGAGCGAGAGCAACGTGATCGGGGCGTACGAGACGGCCGGGAGGGAGCGGATCGCGATTGCCTCGCAGCTGTCCGACTGGGGCGAGACGACGGGCGACGACAGCGTGTCGGACATCAGCGACAAGCTGGGTGTGCTGCTTTCGGAGTTGGGTGAGCAGGAGGACAACTTCGCGCAGAACCTCGAGGACTCGCGCGCCCTGCTCAAGCAGATCCGCAACATGGAGAGCTCCGTGCAGCCGAGCCGCGACACCAAGACGAAAATCACGGACGAGATTGCCAAGCTCAAGCACAAGGAGCCCGAGAGCGCCAAGATCCCGCAACTTGAGCAGGAGCTGGTGCGCGCCGAGGCGCAGACCCTCGTGGCCGAGGCGCAGCTGACGAACGTGGTACGTGTCTCTCTACGGATATCTGCTCACGAACGGGCTCACTGAGTTTCACACACTAGACACGCCAGAAGATCAAGGAGGCCTATGACCTACACTTTGCCGCCACGATTGAGCGTGCCGAGAAGCAGATCCTGCTCGCGAAGCAGGGCCGCCGTCTGCTCAACCTGATCGACGACACGCCCCTGGCGCCGGGCTCTAGCCGACCTGCATACGAGAACGAGGCCAAAGGCCACGAGATCCTTACCGCGGCCGAGAAGGAGCTGCGCGAATGGACGCCTACGCTCGAGCCCGTGCACAGTCAGAGCGGCGAACTGGGCCAGAATGCCGTAGGCGCGGAGGTCGAAGCGGCGGCGAGTATCACGGGCACGGCAGCCACCGTCGAGAGCCCTGTGGATGTCAAACAGCACACCGCCACGGAGGCCGGTGAGTCGAAGGAGGGCTCCCATCTGGCGGAGAAGGTCGAGGCGGCGTGAAGGGTGGCGTCAGATGAGTTTCTCAACACGATGTTTGGATTTGGATGGTATACACAGCTAGTGATGATGGTGATGATGATGGTAATGGGAAGTGTGGAAGAGCAACCATTATACCCATTGACACAGCACACATGACTCTCGCCCTGATCTAAGCCTGTTCCCTCACAAAGGATTTCTATAGCGTAACTACAGATGATGGATGGTGTTCTCTTATTGCGGGTGCCCGTTGAGAATTCGTTCGGCTTCACGGGAAGTCCCTACTTCGATGAATAGTCTGCGTCGGGACGATGCCATTTATCCATCTCAGCCAAGACTACCACAAATGCTTTCCAGCTCGGCCATGACTACCTTAAACGCTATCTATATTGCCTATGACCGTTCCTTTGCTGAGGTCCGCGTTCGTGTCAGATCATTGCAGTTTGGACAGATACCGAGGTAAGCGATATGAGCTTATCTCTTGTCTACCATATGCGAATACAATGTAGAAATCACGGCCGCAGGTAGGGAATGATCTAGGATCCGAAGTCTCGATCCTGTGTATGGTGCTACATTGGCTTTCTGCCGACGAAGGTGGTACCTGTCGTGGTGAGCAGTTCGTGCCCCAAGCCAGACAACACAACCGCAATCTTGGAACACTGCTCTGTTGATATGCGGAAGTTGCGTCCCCACCGCAATTCAATGGCCCGAACCAACGACTGAACGCTAATTCGCTTGGCTGATTCGAGTGCGGCTCGCTCTCGACGAAGGGACGATGAGATGTCGGCTGGTTGAGCAATCGGAGCGGTCCTGAAGCCATCGGAGCCTTTGGACTCATTCTCGCATCCGGCCTGATCATCCACCATGCACCGATCACCGACCAGTCACCTGATAGCGACGGAGGACAGACACGCTGCAGGCCTGTAGCAGAGGTACCGGTTCTTTTGCGGGGAGGCGGCTGACGTTGTCAGGTACCCGCGCGCTAAATGTCTTCATTCTTATGTGATGGTGCCCGCACCATCCTCTTCACCTAAAAAAATTAATAGTAATACTATCTCCCGATCTTGCCCACAGCGATCCCGTGCAGCGCTAAGGAAAAGGGGAAATTACCTCCCGAAACAGGTCGGTCGATCGATCCTCGCGGATCCTCACGCCCTCACCAGTCCCCACAGCCGTCTTGTTATCTTTTTTTTGACAGCAAGCGTGCTGCTGCAGGTGCCGAGGGAGCCGGACGTTCCTCATTGGGATGGTTTCTGACAGTAACAGCAACGGCAGCAGCAGCAGCAGCAGCAGCAGCAGCAGCAGCGAGCGGACGAACGGTACCATCGATGATTTCATCGCTGACCAGCAACCAATTTACCCCTGGTAGATCTGCTCCAGCGGATGCGACGCAGATGACGTCCCTACGATACCTTGGCCCCCGGGGAGTAACAACGGGCGGAAAAGGTGTGTTTCCTCTGGCATCATCATCAAGTGACCACGTACATCGTTGGGCCGTCGGTGGAACATCTCGGACAGCATCGGAGGCAGCTCGTGATGGATCGGAGGCGTCTGGGGTTCAACGACCTCGCCCCGTCTCCGAGCGTCGGGTGCGGCGCGAATGAGTGTCAATCTAGCTACGCCCTTGGCGCACACTGGGCGCAAGGAAATCCAAAAAGCTGCTGAACGCGATCGTCCACAATACTTGCGGGTCCCCCTCGGTCGCCATCATAACAACGAAACGATCACATCTCCCCGGCTCTCGACCGAGCAAGCCCCCAATATCCTCCAGGAAAACAGCGCGCCGCACGCCCACACTAGCTCGCCATCCTGAGGGCGGGTGAACGACCTGCAGAGATTGCGATTCACCACCGGACAGGCCACCCTCACTGGCGTTGAAACATCGGGCACTCTCTCCTAGGCGGGCGCCGCATCCCGCCAATGACTGCGCGAGGTTGCGATCACCCAAAGAAATGAGCGTGGATGGGGGGAGGATACGAAGAGCGACGTGGGAGGGCTTCACAGCACCACACTTGGGACGATGAGGGTAAGGCGACCACCAGTCAGGCCGGCCGAAGAGAGCCAAGATGGGTGTGGAGAGCACGCGGCGCGAAATAATAGGATTGATGGATGAATGAGGGCTAGTGGGCAGCGCGATCTGACGGTAGTGGTACCACCCACCCCCTTTTCCCTCTTCACGACTCCCGCTTACTGCTCACTAAACAGCAAACCCCCGCCGCTCGCAGATGAATTGTTGCAACAGGGGGGGCCACCATGGAGGTCGCGAATACCTCGCCGCGATGTGAGCAGCAGCGAAGGAGGCAGGTACCGGAGTACGAGCATACTGCGGCCACCCCGGCGCGGGATCCAGCAGCCAGACCGCCCCTATCCGAGCCCAGCTCCACGCCAGTGGCTGCACCGCGAATCGCTTGCCACCGAACGGATGTGAGTCCGCACGCTGTACCTGCAGCTGTCGGCGACAGGTTCCTGATTGCCGCCGCGCGGACCCCCCCATCCACCCCTTTTCCTTTCATTTGAGGGAGTCTTCCGAGTGGTGTAGGCCGGGCCTGAGCCTATCCACACTCAGAGAGGCTCACCCGCCAACCCGGCCCAGCGCCACCACCCTCGCTGCCCCTGGCCGCTCCTTTTCACTCTCTTTCGGGCGCTTCACGCTCTGACTCTCCTTTTTCTTCTTCTCATCGTCTTCGTTTCGATCGTTCACGCTCTCTTTCGCGGTGGTTTGTGGCCTCACGTTCTCTGTTGGCTTCGGCTCGGTCATCACTCTTTTGTGACCCGTCGTTCCTTCACCACTCTCATTAACAGAGCTCTGCTTGGACAGCTCGTGCCGTTCGTTTGAAACACCGTGTGTTCACAGCCCGCGAAAGATTGACCTCGATCACGCCCGTCTATCGCCATTGACCGTTCACCCTTTAGCATCCAGCGTCTAAGCGGAGGAAAGGGACCGATAGGACCGTTGAAACAAGACTTTTGAGAAAGACAGAGCTCCCCGGAAAATCAATCAAGATGGTCAAGCTCAGCACCCCTGCGCTTGTCTCCCTGCTCGCTGCCTCGGTGGCTGCAGCGGACCTGCGTGCTGCGTACCGCGGTGCGCACCGCAACCTGCACCGTCGTGGTGAGACTCACTCGGTGGTCTCGTACGAGAGCACCTACCCGGTGTCGAAGCCTCCGGCGCAGACCGGTTACCCGACCGGCCAGCCGCCGAAGGACACCAGCGAGGACACTACTTGCACCGAGGAGTCGACTCAGCCCATCCCCGAGTCGAAGCCGACCAAGTCGTACCCGGAGTCCGCTCCCCCGGCCGAGACTACTCACAAGACCTACCCGACGGCCACTTATGAGTCCAAGACGTACGAGACCTCGACTACTCCGGCCGAGTCGACTTACGAGAGCACCACTTGCACCGAGGAGTCGACCTCTGAGTCCAAGACGTACGAGTCGAAGACTTATGAGTCTAAGACCTATGAGTCCAAGACTTACGAGTCCAAGACTTACGAGTCCAAGACGTACCAGTCCAAGACTTACGAGTCGAAGACGTACGAGTCCAAGACCTATGAGTCCAAGACCTACTCGACCTCCGTCCCGGCGTCTGAGACCTACTCGACCTCCGTCCCTGCGTCTGAGACCGCTTACCCGACCAAGTCGTACGAGTCGTCGCCCCCTTCGGAATCGACCTACGAGAGCAGCCAATCGTACCCTGAATCTACGCCCCAGGGCGAGACCAGCACCTACTGGCAGACCGAGTACTCCACCCACTACCAGACCTTGAGCGGTGGCTCCCCGTACCCGACCAAGCCCGCCCCCGAGGAGTGCGGCACCGTGACCATCACCGTGACCGCCGGCCAGGAACACCCGACCTACTCGGCCAAGCCCGCTCCCGAGAAGCCCACCTACTCGGCCAAGCCGCAGCCCGCTCCCGAGCACAGCAGCTACAGCCAGGCCCCCGCCAAGCCGCACACCACCGCCAAGCCCAAGCCGGAGAACAACGTGGGCAAGCGCGGCATCGCCTATGCCACCATCCCCACCCTGAACGTCGGCTCGGCTACCGGCATCCACTGGGCGCACAACTGGGCGGCCGCCCCGACGGGTCTGCCCAAAGGCGTCGACTACGTGCCGATGTGCAAGGATGAGTCGATGGAGTCGGAGTTCCAGCAGTACGCCAAGGAGGCCACGCACCTGATGTCCTTCAACGAGGTCGACATGACCCAGGGCGGCGGCGGGACGGCCAAGACGCCCCAGCAGGCGGCGGCGGCCTACAAGCAGATCATGATGCCCTACGCCGGCACCCACAAGCTCGGCGCCCCGTCCGTCACCTCGCACGACTCCGAGTCCGACCACCTGAACGGCGTCAGCGCCGCCTCCGGCCTGGCCTACCTCAAGCAGTTCGCGCAGGCCTGCGAGGGCTGCCAGGTCGACTTCGCCTGCCTGCACTGGTACGGCGGCGGCGAGGACGCCCACACCCAGGCCCAGCTCTTCAAGACCTACGTGACCAAGGCCGTCGCCACCGTGCAGCAGCTGTGGCCCGGCTGCAAGGTGTGGATCGACGAGTTCTCCGCCGCCCCCACCATCGACAAGGACGGCTCCGGCGTCAACAAGCAGTTCATGGAGTACGTCCTCCCCTGGCTCGACGCCCAGTCCGACATCGAGCGCTACTCCTACTTCGCCGCCACCCCAGGCCTGATGGCCAACGCCGACGGCAGCCTGACGGAGATCGGCCAGACCTACGCCAGCTACTAACGCCGCTTCTGTCGGCGATGGGAGGGGGTGCGCGTGTATGTGTGCGTGTGCATAGAGAGGAGGAGGAGTCCGCGAGTACTATATGCGATGGCGACCCGGGTTCAAGACTACGTTTTGGTTAGGTTTTCTGTGTGTGAACTTTTTCATTCTCTGTCAAGTCAGCTTTTCTTCGCCGTGGCTAGCCTATAGCCACGGTGGCGGGGTGTGTTTCCTTGCCTTGTGGCTCCCCCACAAAGGATAGGGCAAGGGCACTCCGTTTCGTTTCAAGGGGGGTGCACTTTGGTCTGCGTGACGGATAGTATAGATGGGCTCCTCGTCGATCTCGACATCGGTCACGTAGTTCAGAGTACACCTTCATATTTCTGGCATGTACCATAGAAATCTGAATCGAATCCATCTTCATCTGAAACGCGTCCCGAATGATTCTCATGATAACTTCGTGTGGGCTTGAAATGTTTTTTGACTTGGTCTATTTGTCTCCGTTGTTCGCGACTGCTCTGAGCTAATTGACTGTATTCCCTACAGCACATACACGATCTTCTCGCCCCGGACCTTACCCTGCCTCAGCTCATCCAGACCGTGCTCGATGCCCTCGAGACCGCCCTCGCGGATCGCGGTCGGATGGTTCTTGACCTTGCCGTCCGCGAGGAGAGACTCGGACAGGTGCCAGAAGCGGCTGCCGAACGCATGGCTCTCCGGCTTGGCCGGCGACTCCTTGTCGCCCATGACGTAGAACTCGCCGAACGCATGGTAGGCGAGGGTGACGGCGGTCTTGACGTCGGCGCGCGGGAAGTCGCCTTTGGGGGCCAGAAGGCCCGAGTAGAGGGCGGGCGCATCCGCGGTCGGCGCGCTGGTCAATGCGGCGGCGGAGATGGCCAGACTGTCGCCCTCGGTGATGCAGTCCAAGACGTGGTGCAGCTTGTCCTGGGTGAATTCCCGGATCTGCGCGCCGCAGTCGGCGTCGTGGTAGTCGAAACACGCGTCGGCGCCCAGCGTCTTCAGCCACGCGTGGTGCGTCCTGCTGGCTACGGTGAGAACCTGTAGGCCGGACAGCCGCGCAAATTGGATGGCCAGCGATCCCGTCGCGGTGCTCCCGCCGTAGATTAACACTGGCGTCTTCGTCGTCGAGGGCGCGTCCGGCATCGGGAGACCGAGACTCTCGTACAGGCCTTGTCCCACGGTCGTCAGGCCGACCCCGAGCGTGGATGCCTGCGCGAAGTCCCAGTCGCTGGGGATGTGCGCGAAGAGGCCATCCTTAATCTGGGCGAACTCGGCAAAGCAGCCGTCCCTCAGGTTCGTGGCGTTGCTGCCGTGTGTGACGCCGGCAATCCGATCGCCGACCTTGACGGTCGATGTGACGGCCGAGCCGACTTCTGTCACGGTCCCCGCGACATCGCAGCCGACGATCGTGCCAGGAGTGGGCATGCGGTCCACGTGCTTCCAGTCCGTGGGGTTGAGTGCCACAGCATGTGTGCGGATCTTGACGTAATCGTCACGCACAGGCGGTTCGGGAATGTCTTTAACGGCGACCTTGCCGGATTCCTGGATGACAACGGCCTTCATGGTGGTGGATCGGAAAGATGGTTGTGAGTTATGAGTGGTAGCAGGAGGCAATTGAGCAAAGTCGAATGTAAATGCTGACTTGTGGGGAGCAAGTGGGTCGGCTGGGGGGGTTTTATACTTGGTTGACCCACGATTTTGGACGTGGCTGATAATGGCTTGACGTTTGCCAGAATTCTTTCTCGTGAGGAGTGTGTGTGAGTATACATAGCGCAGGGGTGAAGTCACTCGGGAAGATGGCTGTGTGCAGCTGAATAATGCTGCTGTCAGGGCGGGCCAAGGTAAGCGCTTGGGGGCCGGCATTGGTTCTCTGAGGCCCCCCGGAGGAGCTTGAATCCAACGAGGAGGAGGATGAGTAAGGCGCCGAGGGGAGCCGATTAGTGAACTGAGCGGCTATATCGGCTAGGTACAAGGGCGATGGTCGGACGGGTTGTTGCTTTTCAAAGAAGGTCGAAGTCGTCGAGCTTGTCGCGGTACTTGAGGATGTTGCGCTTGATCTTGCTGGAGTCGACCCACGTCACAAAGTCCTCCATGTTGCGGGTCACTAAGAAGGCGGGATCTGTGACCACCTCTGTGCCCACACGGACGTGCCCTTGCTCAATGAACTTGTTGGCCTGTCCACAATCGTGCATTAGTCTTGCTGTTGCCATCGATCGCCACCCTTACGCCTTGCCGGATCGTGTTACAGCCACATGGGGTGAGTAAGAGGTCGAGAAGCTTACCGCAATGATAGTGTCCGCCATCTTCAGACGCGTCATAACTACGCCTAATCGCCGTCGGCACATGGCGCTGACCGTCACCTTGTGCTCGACCTCGCTGAGCTTTCCAGTGCCACCTGAGCCACTAGTTCCCAGGATGCCCATGTCGTACAGCTTCTCGAGGAGTAGCGCCTCGTGTTTCCGACGCACTGGGTCGCCTGGGTCCAAGGCAGCGAGTTGGTGGGCCAGTTGTCTAGACCACGATCAGTCTGAGTAAGAATTTAGCGATGGCTAGTTGACACACCGTAAGTTACCACAGATGCGGTTGTATTTTGTATAATCGCCTGGCTTGGTGACATTGTAGCGTCGAATCACCTCCGCATCACGGTGGCCTTGGTCTTGCTTGTAAGTGGTGAAATCAACCTTTTTGAGCAATCTGGTGAGAGGTGAGGATTAGCAACAGACTTTCCAATCGCCAATATACATATTCAAGCAATTCATAGACAGTACCATCATCTGAGGTACATTACAAGTTTGTGCGGCAAGAACCGGAGACGCCTGGAGAGAGGCGGACAAGACTAGGACCCGAACCAAAGAAACATTAATAATACGCGCACATACTTTTTCTCATGATGTTTCAATTTCCGAACCATCTTGAAAGCTCGCAGCAGGGCTTTGTAAGCGCATGAACGATTATAGTCACTTCAGGCGCTCGGGGTTGAAGGCCTTCAAAAATTCCCTGAAGATCCGGCACGGAGATTGATGGCGGTTATAACGCAAGTCCGCGGAGGCTGCAAGGCTGAATAAACACTCCAAGTGACATAGGCTGGGGCGGTCACCGGCTGTCATGGATACGTATCTTAACGTTAGGAAACCTCTAGCTGGGTTTGTCGTTGTTATGTTAGGATATAGTTGGTGGCTATTTAGCTCGCTACTCTAAACTTTGGTCTCTCATTACATGTAGTGCGACATCTTGGTAAGCTAATGTCTCGGAGCTTGGAGCCACATCACAACAGCTCGAAGCAAACGCCAAGGCAAGTGAGCGAGAGCACCACCTCGTGATGAAGATCGATCAACAGCAACTGTGCTCTATGGGTCCTCTTTGATCTAGCCACAAGGTATCAAGCATCCCATTATAAGATTCCCGTGCATTTCCTGCGTGCTCTGGTGGATATCTTCCCGTACTCATAGCAAGCTTGCGTTCATGTGTCATAGCTTTAGTCGTTAAAAAATCCCGCAATTACTCCAGACCGAACCAGTCAAATCCCAGCAACGCCACTCCTTCCATAACCAGACCACCTATTTCTTTCGCAGTAAGCGGCCACTAGATGCTCCTCCTCCATTCTAGGTGTTTCCATCCGCACCTATCCCGAGTACGCAGCATTGGTTCACGCCTATAAGCACTAGACGTCGATCATCTCGGCATCATCCTGCAGAACCTCATCGGCAGGTCCCCAGTTGCCTTCGTAAATGGTTGCGCCAGCCCGACGTCGAGCTTGGACCCACTGAACTCCCACTGTTGCAAGTAGGTCAGTCGCTAGCGGCCGATCCATGGGCTCCGGTGAGATCATCCATTGTACGATCTTATCGAGCGCGTGCTCGTGGTTTGGGTCGATCATGAACGCAGGTGGATCCTGAAGCTCGCCGGCCCGCATGTGTCGATGTGTAGGAGTCTTAACACCTTGCAGCCAGCTCGTAGCATCTTCAGTGATCGGTGTATCAGTGTTGTCTTTCAGGTCGAAGAAGCTCTCGAGATCGCTGCTCCGTGAATCCTCGACTGGGCAGCCGCTCGAATCTCGCGATGGTTGGCTACTCAATGAGCTGAATGTCAAACTTGGCACATCGCTCATATCACCACCGCGGAGACGTTGCCAGGAAACACCATTGTCGGGAAGCATCACGTTCCCAGCGATTTCAAGCATGATGAGACCGAGAGCAAATATGTCGGCGGGCTTATCAAATTTGCCTCGTAGAATCTCCGGTGCAATGTACTCTCGATCGCCCTCGCCCTCGATACCAACAGGAGCTGGCCAAAATGTAGCCATTCCGAAATCACCGATCTTGAGTACACCCTCAAATGTGATTAGAACATTGGCGGGCTTTAAATCCAGGTGTATGATTCCACAGTCGTGAATATGCTTCAATCCCTGTTACCTGTTAGCTCGGCCGCCCGAGGTTTTGTGCGGCGACATACCCGAGAAAGTTCCAGCATTATCTTCCAGATGCGGAAATCATCAAGGCGCGCCTTGCGTCCGACCTTCTCGAGAAAAACGTCCAGACCGCCTTCTTCGCAGTACTCTGTCTGAATGTAAAGGTGTTGACCAAACTCCCAGCTATCGACGAATTCAATTGTATGTTCAGAGCGGCCAAGCGCTTGGAGAATGTCGACTTCCTTTAGCTTCTGCCTTCGATCACGACGACCCAGGTATGCATTGCGCGTTTTCTTAATCGCCCAGGTACGAGCGGGTGCAACCCCAGAATTGCCTCCATGCGCAATGAGCGCGCCAGATTGAGTTGGCTCTTGAGATTTAGTGCCGCGAAATACCGACGAGAACTCGCCGAGACCAATAAGCTCGACCTTATCGAATCGCGATGTTATACTTTCATCAATCTGGGCAGCCTGTATCTGTTGGATCGGAGTCAGACTGGACTTGTGTGAGGTTCGATTAAAGCTGTCTCGGTTTGTCGTGGGCGTAGCGGGAGGGAAAAACGAGGAGAATGCAGATCCGTTTCCACTAATAAAGCTTTGTGGTTGCGTATTAACAGAGATTGAGAGTCGACTTGGGTCGGGAGGTAACATGTCTGTACGCGGCTCAGGAAGCTCGATATGAGTTGGTCTCTCAAAAACCGGGCTCGGTACGCCAGTAGGTAGTGCCGAGTGTTTGGGTCCCCGTCGACGGGAAAGTGGCACGGTATTGAAGAATCTGGACTGCGGAGTAGGAGATTGAAGCTGGGATACAGCCTCGAGGGCTTGTGAATCTGTACGGCTGGCATAGAGGCTATGCGGACGTGGTCTCGCAGATGGTGACATCGAGATGTCCCAATGATCGGAACTTTCGTTATCCTCGTCTGAAGAGGATTCAAAGAAAGAACCATTATGGGCACTCCCTTCATTATGTTGGCCAAGGCCATTGTTATGACCGCTGTTACTGGATCGAGCATGAGTAGCAGGCTGCGGCTGCTCACCGTACTTGGTTGGCGTTGGCGAGATTTCAGTGGACTGCGATGTGTGAGGCTGAGTAGCTGTAGGCGCAGTGATGTCCTGAGCCAAGAAGCTACCTCGACGCGAAGAACCACTATTGAAACCACTTCCAAACACTGTATTATTTGCGCCAAACGACACGCTGTTTCTCGACACATGAGGGTTGAAAGGAGTAGACGGTGTTCCGAATGAGTGCAATGTGTGGCGATTGTTTCTCGGCTGGTCGTGGCCGATCCCACCCCCTGCAACTGGCGACATCGTGGCGAGACTGAAGGGACGTTTGCAAGGTGTATCAGGCATGTGCCCAATGCTCTCCTTAGCATCGAGCTGCTCTTGCTCAATATTCTTGTTCTTCTTCGAGATTAACCCCGTTGACATGAAAGCTTGTGGCAGCGGCTTTGCGAGCTTGTAGTTTTCGGGAGTAGCGAACGGGGCCTCCTGTGAGGATTGCTGCAAGTCCATAGCTGGTGCTGGTGGTGCAGCAGGACGTGTTGCGTGTAGAGGCAGAGACCTAGCGAATTCAAGATTCGCTCGTCTCTCATCCGACTGTCGAAGTGACACGGTGGTGGGCGAGTCCTCAGCAAAACTTGATCCGGATGACGATTGGGTTAGTGTCTTTGAAAGTGGGTGTCTTTGCGACATCATCGGTGCTAATCCAGCTGAATTCTCTCTACGCGGCGGTGCAATTGGATGAGCAGATGCGTTTGGCAGACCGCCCTGTGAGGAGAATGGGCTCTCACGAGCAGGCTGAGGAAACCCTTCCAGAGAAATCCGGAGCCGGTTCCTGCTTGGACTCGGCATTATCGACTCGTTTGCCGAATCAAGTGCGGTTCGAAGCCGCGATGGTTTTTCATGCCGTTGATGCAGTGCCGCTTTCCGTAGCGAGCCGTTTCGCCGCGGTATTGGCGAGGCAAACGGAGGAGGCGTCTCGTCAGGGAGGTCGCTGGCACCATCATGTGATGTGGTTTGTATAGCCGCGTGCTGGTCGAATATATCAAAGTCCGCGCCAAATGTTGCACCATGCAAGCTTCGCCGTTTCGCCGATGGACTGCCCGAGCGCGTCAAGTCGAGATTGCAACTGGCGTCGCTGCGCTTGAGTGGACTGGATTTGATCGAAGATTCTCCAAAGACTGCATGTCGGTCGCGACGGCTGAAGATGCGGTTAGGATGATTCACCACACGTTCCGTACCAGTGGGCTCTGCAATCATCGCTCCGTTTGGTTGTAGGAAGGCGGCAGTTGCGGGTTTGGCAGGCTCCGTCCAGGGATTGTTCTCAATTCCAAGACCAATGTGGTTTGGAGGAGATGGTGTAGCGTTGCCACCGTCGCTGCAGTCACTCAGTGCGCGTTTGGCTGGACTACGTTGACGGCTCAGTGGGCCTTGGCCCGCGCCCATTGGACTCGGGCGTCGGACGATGCTGCGACCTTTCCGCGCACTTCGTGGAAATGGCACGGCTAAGGGCGAACCACTGACCGCAGCGTGGAGATTCGGCGACGATGGAGATGGTGATAAAGGCGAAGTTTGGGTCGGTGAAGCGGGTTTTGATGCGGTGACGCGCATCGATGGCGTCTTGGATGGGGATCGTGAGAGTGTTCGACGAAGCTGCGCCAGCGCCGATGAAGGGTCAGAGGTATGAATGTGCGTTGGCGAAGGAAGGTGAAGCGTCCCACCGCTGTCACGATGGGGTGAGAACGGGGCGGCCATGAGAACGATCGCTCGATGTCGTTCACGAGGGCTGGTGCGTAGAGGCGGACACGGTGCACGCTCAGAGTCGTGCAGCTCGTGAGTTGGATCGGTCGAAGGATTGCATTCGCAAGCAAGGTGGACGTTCGTTGATGGCGGACGGCTTTGGTTTTCTGGTTCACGCCCACATCCTCCTTCCTCTGTCCACGATGCTGTTGCGGTCTCGTCCGCGCGTCCACACTACGGCGCGACTTGCTTCTCAGCACATAGAGCGCGTCCGGCGACGGACGAAGTCGAGTTTGTGTTGATACAGGATGGCGATGGCGATGCGGTCCTGACGGCGTCAGGAGCCACGTCAGCCAAGTGGAGTCGCGCACGTTGCGGTGGGTCGCGCACCGCAGGAAGCGAAATTCGTAGTTGAGGCAAGAGTGGTGGAAAGGTGAGGTGAAGCGTTGGCGAGGAACCGGAACAAAATAGCAAACAGAGGGGGATGATGACGAGGCTTGCCGATGAGGTGGTGGTCGAAGGAAAAAAAGGGACGATATGGACGTGGCCGAAGGACAGGCAAACCCTTTCGTCTCGTTGATCAGCAGACACGTAGAGTCATGTGGATTGCACGGCAAGGGCGGTGTGTGTGTGTGTGTGGTGGCAAGGTGAAAAAGGGCCAGACTGTGTGCCGCTTCGGTATTCACTGGCACGTTCGTGCCTCCGCCCACTCTAATTCCCCCTTCCTCTCACTACATCGCGTCCCAAAGTCAACAAAAGGGTTCGCTTCGCGTGCGGGTGGTGCCACTAGCGCGACACGGGGGGAGGTACAGGGTCCTGCGGCTGGTGGGTAACGTTGCTGTCATTTACGGGGTTATTTATTTGTTGTTTACATCTGACCGAGGGGCAACGGAACACGTGACCGTTCTCCGTGGGGTGTACCTGGTTACGTATTATGGGCCCACTGGGGCGTATCGACGTAATCAAAATGGCCCTTTATGACGGCATGGTGCAGTGCTCCCATGACGAGAGCACCGAGACTCCAAGGCTGGGCGCGGTCTCTTGATCCAGGGCTTGGAAGCATGAGCAGAGAAATGGATGTAGGAGATGAGCGCCGGCGGAATAGACACCTTCGCGGCTCAATGGGAGAACCAATGGGTTGCTGGATGGAGAAACCTGCTCATTCGGCCTCACGCACTCCAAGGGAAGGTTTTGCCGGCCTGGTCTCTTCAGTGTGGATGAGATGCGATGAACTGTTTGCCAATGCTTGCTTGAGGGTCACGCTCGTCAATTTTGTGAGGCTGATGGAGCTGCGTGTCTAGGATCACTAGACCGGTCAAGGCGGATAGATTGTGTGCCGAAACTGTACTCGAGACGGGAAAGGAATGTATACGCCTGATGGTCTGACCAGCATTATAGCAGAGATAGACCATCGGACTGCAGCACAGAGGACGCCCTGGCGAATCACAAGACTACCTTCTATCCCGAAATATCACTGACATACCTTTCCTTGAGACAGTACTGTAATGAGAGATTCTAGACCACGCCATCACAGTCGTTTTACGGCTACAGCTTCCATGGCCACTTCAGGCTTGGTGGACTGAGTGCTCGTGGGTTTGGAGCAGATTACATAGATGAATGGTTCAGAAAAAACCGCACTCTCTAGTGGGCAACACAGTTCTTCACTAGTGGCACTTGGGCAGGAGAGGTCGATTCAGTGTTTACATCGCCTGTCCCGGAGATCACTCTGGAATGAGCATCAGGCATGCACACATGCGCGGCCGGCGCCTGGTAGTCGAATCATAACGTCTTACCGACACCGCTGGATACAAGACAAGGGTGGCGATGCACCTCAGTAGGTTCAAGAACAGAAATGAAGTTCCGGGCAATGAGCAGCGGATCATACGAGGTCAAATCATCGGTTTGGACAGGCACGGAGCCAAGGTTTGCACATCGATTGCAAGGTCACCGGTGTCTCATCCTATAGACATCCTACTTAATCGTGCCTCACCAATACTTTTCGTTGAACTCGGGCTGGTTAGTACCCTTTCCATCTATGGGCGTGAAGGTAAGCTGCTTGAGGTCGACTCCTCGCAACATGCGGACCTGGTAGATGGTTAGCTTGAGCCCTATTACCTTCATGGCCGGAGGTACACACATTCACGCAAACGACGTCGCCAAGCGGGTGCATTCCGCTGGGCGGAGCGATGTACAGACTGCTACCACAGTTGGAACAGAAGTGGTGAGGAGCCCGGCCTGAGGAACACCGGTATTCCTTCAACTGGTCTTCCCCTTGCGTGATCTCGAAATCCTCTTTGAGCGGATAGATGAGTAAGTAGCCATTCCGATAGCAGATGGAGCAGTTGCACTCTGCCACCGCATGCGAAGTAGGCGGTTCTAACTGGGGGACCTGGATTTTGAACGTGATCGTACCGCAGTGGCACCGTCCCTCATATGTGACCTTTTCCTCGGAGCCCGCCATGTTCGTGGGTAGATAGCGATTAACGAAATAGTGTTACTTGTGTACGAAGTCCACATGCAACACCCTCCAAGTACTTTTCTGCGCTGGTACGATCAACTCTCGCTTATCAGTACCCGAGCCAGGACTAGTAGGACTTTGAGCCATCTTCGAGGGCTATATATCTCTAGGATTGCGGACCTTTCCGCGTACATCGATGCCGAGCGCTGCATTTGTCTCCATTCAGCTGACCAACCGTTAGCAATCAGTGGCGACCTTCTACCGATTTATTTCTAAGTCGGACGGTGACATCCTCGCCAGAGACATCTCGGATGACCGAGGTGCCAGACTTTCACTTGGCTCGGAGATGACCCCTATCGCCGTTTGCCCAGTGACGCGTCGCCACATGCCCGGGCCTTCTGTCCCTCCGACGGCCCGCACACCTTTTACATTATAGTAGTACCATCACAGTCCCCTCTCGCCTCATTCTCGCTGCTGGAAGGAGAAGAGGAGCAGCAGGAGGAGGAGGAGGAGGAGGCGAGGCGATGATGGGGCGTCGGACGAGCGGTGTCCTGCTGCTGCTGGGTGGATTCCCTGTTTTCCTGCCGAGAAGGGGGGAGAGGGGGGGCAGGACCGTCGATGTGATCTGGCTGCGATCGTGGCAGCCTAGCCAGCAGTCGCAGCCACCAGCCGGAGCGAATCCACGAGTCGGCAGGCGCCACGCTGCTCGTCCTGTAGCGGTGCCTCATGTGCGCAATAGCGCCGATCCCGAATCTTAAGTAGGTAAGGGAGGGAGGGATGGGAGGGGGAGCAAAAGAGAGAGAGAGCGCGCGAGAGGCGAAAGAAAGCGGTGGCTTGTGAGAGAGGCAGAGAGAGCGAGAGGGAAACGAGGAAGCGTTGGCGGGCGCGGGCGGGAAAGGGTGGCACGGACACTCCCGCTCCGGCTAGCCTTCTCTAATTGCTGACCACCGGGGCAGACGGGCACACCCCCTCCCTCTCCCCCGGGCCTAAACTTACGCGGCATCTCTCATCCCTCCCCGGGGCGCTTTCTTCTTCTCCTCCTTCTCCTCCTCCTCCTCCTCCACCTCCTCAAGTAGGACGCCCAAGTCAGGTAGACTCCCCTTCCCCCGAGGTGATTGACGTTTCTTGGAACCAGCACTACCCAACCACCACCACCACTACCACCACCACCACCAATCACTAAGACTAAGACGCTTCCTGTTTCACGACCTGGAAACCAAGAACGGCACTCCCAGTCAACCACCCTGGCTGGCTGGCTGGATGGCTGGCTGACGACACCGTCGATATCACCACCAACGAACCCCGAGACGACTTCCTCTCCATATCACCTCTTCGATCTACGACCCAGCACACGAACCCGGGCCCGGAGCGCACCCCTTTCGTCGCCAACAACGATTCCCAACGCTCTGCGCCGGCCCGTTGCCGACCGCTGCGAACCCCTGCCTCCACCAAGATGAAGAGCGCTCCTGTCCAAAATCCGTGAGCATCCTCGCGCACGTCGCCAGATTGCTTGCAGGTTGAGAACATCATAATGGCTGCTCCTGGAGGCACCGGCAACAAGCCGGCGGCGACCGCAACGACGTCAAATGGTAACCCCGAGCGTCGTGCACGGCCAGGCACATCGCAGCCTAAGACGGAATCGCATGATGCCCCAGCCCGCTCCAAAGTGTCGCCCAAGCGAAATCCGGCCTCACCGCGCCCGAAACCCTCTCCAACGCTCCGAGCGCTCTCACCACGACCCTCTCGCGAACCCTCTCCCAACCGATTGAAGAACACATCTCCGGCCGGACTCGGTCGAGCACGCAAGAACAGTCACGACCAGAGTCCTCAGCGTGGAACGAGCTCGGCGGCAACGCACTCAGGCCCCGAGATCCCCTCCGCTGCATCAGTGCAGCGCGCAGCCTCGACGACGAGCACGCCCCAACTACCACCCGAACCATCAGCAGACAGTCACCGCCCACGAGCTCCGCGCAGCACACCAACGAACGGATCCACACAAAGTGTCTCGGATGCGAGTCGCATGAAATCTCCGCCGAGGGCCACAGGCACAAGCCAGACGAACTCCGTACCACAACGCACCGAGCCGAGGCCGGAGTGGAAGAACGAAGAGGGGACGACGAAGCCCTCCGATCGAGCCGAAAACAAGAACGGCGACCGCAAGTCGGACGCTGGTGTACGATCACCAACGCGCACGTCATTTGTGGGGAAACCGTTAGAGTCTGTGAAAGAGAACCCATTGCCCGAAACACCAGCTATCGGCGTCACATCACCATCCGCCAGTGCAACACCACGAAGCCCACCTTCCAGGCCCCTCCTAGTCGATCCGAGCGATAGCACTCCGAAGGCAAGCCAGCAATCACAAGCCAATGAGAGCGAGAGCGAGAGCAGTAGCAGTCGCCTGCTCAGCCCAGTGGAAGCGCAAGATGGCATTGCTAAACAGACAGACCAGACCCTAAATAGGCCTGCTACGCTTCAACCGAAAAAGTCGCTCTCACAGATGTCGACCTCTTCTTCTAAGGGGAAGGGTGAGGGTTCCGTGCGCAATATGACGGTCGAGACGGTTGTAAATCAAATGCCAGGTTTGGCTGCAAGCGGCAATACCGCCGATCGGGGTGGATCGAAATCTGATACCGGGAGTGCATTGCGCGTGAAGCAGAGCAATGAAACAATACGACCCAAGAAAGAAAAGAAGAAGACAACACGGAAGCCTACTCAAGCTACCGGTGCTGGTAAGCGGCCATATGCCCCGATTGCGCACTGCTAATCTACTGTAGCTTCATCTAAAGCGGATATCTTTGAGGCCAAGATCGCCAGCGCTGTCGATGAGGCCGACTCGTCTGACTCAGAAGAGACATTCGTCTATGAATCGAATCCGCCTGAACCGCCACCGCGGACTGGTCAAAGGCTTCATCACTCCAGGACACCAAGTGCCACGTCAATGGCAAGCCAAGTGGACCACCACGGTCGACTTCGCACCGATGGCCACAATAGTGTTGTCGGAAAGCGAAGTATGAAATTCACCAACTCTCTCCACAATGTGAACGATTATTCAGCCGATGGAGAAGCCAGCGCCGGCCACACATCCGCCACCGGCAGCCAGCAGCGCAATGGTGCGCACCA
The DNA here is from genome assembly GCA_027478595.1 of Erythroxylum anguifugum. NCBI lineage: Eukaryota > Viridiplantae > Streptophyta > Magnoliopsida > Malpighiales > Erythroxylaceae > Erythroxylum > Erythroxylum anguifugum. Next base: position 43,383 of record JANIPN010116307.1, read on the forward strand.
CATCGGTCGCCATGGGCGTCCTGCTGGTCATCAATCCATCCTGGCGGATGCACCGTTTGTAGCCACACCAACGCGGATGCGGAATGCCAACCAACATCGACATGGGTCGAAGACGAACACCCCGCGGGACGGACAGTTTCTACAACGAAAGGGTTATAATGGTAATGTTTATGAACTCGATCCCGATGCTGAAGCCGCGGACGACGAGCGGACCCCGCTCATTCACCCTGTTTCACGCTCATCCCATCATCGCCACAGCCGGAGACCTGGTATACGATCACATTCTAGCAGCATCGTCCGGCCAAATGGTATTCGTGGTATCTGTGGCTGGATTCTGCTCGGTTCATTGATCGCCATACTCGTCGGCGCTGTCATCACAGCCTTGGTACTCTGCTCGAAGCCATTACAGCGAGTACGTATCGGTGAGATCAGCAATGTCATTGCATCCGAAGAAGAAGTCGTCCTCGATTTACGGATGTTCGCTACGAACCCGAATTTGGTGACCATTCAAGTCGAACAGATCGATATGAAGATCTTTGCGAAGAGCAAGTACGTGGGCTCGACAGCGCGATCGGCGAATGACTATCATGCCAACAATCACACTGTTGACACACGAGACGGCGTTGATGAGGGCACGGATCCCATCGACGAGCCCGGCGAGTCTGATACGATGTTGTTAGGGCGCGCCTCAAAACTTGACTCGCCACTCTCTTTCGCCCCATCACCATTTTCCCACGCGCGCGTGTCAGATCTTGGAGAGATTAGTTTGGCGAAGCCGGCCAACGACACCGCTGATGATGGTACCGAGCGATGGAAGACTGTCGTGCAGCACCCGTTCGAATTGATCGTGGTGGGTCAGCTACTCTATCAGCTACCGATTAGTGCGAAGCTGCATTCGGTCTCCGTGGGTCGCGGTAGTGTCAATGTCACACCTGGCGGCGTGGATCCCGAGCCGGACGATCCGCCGGAAAAGCCAGGTAATGGCAGCAATGGCACCGTGCCTTGGATGCCTGGACCAGTGAAGGCGAAGGCAAGCCTCCTTCCCGTACGGCTGCCGGTGAATTTTCGGGCCTAGAAGCGAGTCGTTCAGAATTGGAAGAAAGTCTACATTCCTATGACCGGTCTCGAGGCAAGGGCGATAAAGCGAATTACGAAGACCACGAAAGCGAAAGCAGAGCACGCTCCTTTGATTGGGCATATATTGGTGTATTTTTTCTTTTGTCACACCCACTCATACCCCAATGGCGAGCGTCTTGCACATATGCATAAATGTATATATGCACACGGTGGACGTGTCCGCTGTTACATCCTTGCCGTGTCTTCAAGAGAGAGACGAGACGATACGGACACCACACATCACCACCCAGTCTCCTTTTGTGTGTTTGGATCGACTGAATAGAGGGAAATATGCGGGAAGCAAAGGCGTATTGGACACGAGAGCTCTGGGAATCTGGAGTAGGAAATGGCCATGGCCACGTGATACAGATCATACCCCTTCATGTTATAGATGGCGTGGGCATAAGCCGAGGACAAAGAGTTTGTGTACATAATGAGCATGTGGCGATGAATAGGAAACCTACATCCCGAAATCTGATATGGGACCAGACCGCTCTCTCTCTCGCTCTGTTTCATCGGTGACCATTCCGCCCTATCCACGATGCTGCTGAACGCCCCGCCTCGGGCGCCGTGACTCAACCCACGCACGCACGACAAAGCAAGCTTCGCCGTCTGATTCGCCTCTCTCTCTCAACGCCGGTCGCACCACATCTCCTTCGGTACGTTAGTCATGGGCAGCACCGCCCGGCCGTTCGCCCCGTTTGGCGGATCCTCATCACCGAGTGACCGCCAGTCCGCCCGCAACGTGCGCCCATCGACGGTTCGGTGTGCGCTTCCAGAAGCTCAGTGCCTGCGCCTCAGCGGCGGTCGAGGGAGGAGCCCGCGCGCGCGCGATGGTGCGCTGGCCGGCGTGGCTGAGTTCGCCCTTTTTCCGCAACGGGGCTGCGCGTGGTGGGCGCCCAGCCACTACGCACGGCGGTGGTAACGGATCAACCGCCCATCCCCCTCTCTCTCTCTGCACCGAAAGGGCGCGCCGGCTATCCACGCTTTTCGCCAGGCACCCACGTGAGACGGCGAGTGGACACTCCGAGTATTCCGAACCAGGGAGGAGAGAGAGAGAGGGGCCCCCCGATGGCGCCATGAGGCTTCACGGACGGAGATCTTCGAACAAAGCAGGAACGAGCGGCACGATGGCCCGTACAGTGACCCCACCGCGACCGTACCGGACACGACGGTGATGCGTTGATGATTCATCCCATCCACCGCCCAGGTGGATTCTTTCCACCAAGCTGTTGCCGCCACCGCCGCCGCCGCCACGTCGGGTTGCTCGGCGAGGGCGCCCCGGTATATATCCTTAGAATAGGGGAGCGATATATGGGCTGCGCACGTGGAGGGGGATGACTCGCAGTCTGGCCAGTGTGTGCGTGAGCATCGAGGATGGAGGAGGGAACGGCAGTAGCAACCCTTCTACACCGGGTCATCATACCGCTGCCTCTTGTCTCGTGGCGGAATTCCATGAATGCGCCTATTGGGTGCCCAGCCACAATGGCGATTCCATCGCCTATCCCCCCCTGCGGCGTTCTAGCGGACGATAGGGCGACTAGCGATATTGCGGCCCTGGCCAGCGTCAGCAGCAGCAGCAGCATCGACAGTGGGGGAGGCGGAGTCAACCCTCGAGAATGCCTAGGCAGCTTCCTCTCGAAGAGGGGGAAGAGGATTGGGAACAGTAAGTCAGTAAGTAAGTAGATCGTTATGCACATCCGTTGGGTGCCGCGACGTCCGCCTTACTGCTCTGGTGCAGACGAAGGAGGCGGTGGTTTGTCCATGTGTCTCGTCTTTCTTGGGGCCCTGGGAGTCGACGGTGCGGTGCACAGATATTGAGATAGGACACACCTACCCCTAACTGACGCACGCCTTCTTGTTGGATTGCCCCCTCTTCACTTTCACTTGACCTGGCGGACTTTTGCGACTGCGCGAAAAAATCCATGCGCCCAACCATTCTGCACCACACCCCCCCTTCGATTACTCCGTTGCAGAACTCCGTACGAGACGTTCGAGCCTCGAATGTGTCTGCACGTTAAAGAGCCCCAGACACCCTACCTCCTCCCGACTCGCCCGGTTTGATTCTTCAACAAATCTTTCTTTTCTTTTCCCACCTGTCTCCCCCATCTCGATCCTGGTGGGCGAACTGCTTTCTTCCAGGGAACCCCCAATCCCAAGGCGGGCGGCCCCATACATACTTATTCGCGCACAGCAAAAAGTGGCCGGTGTGTCATCCATCATACTTACCAACCCCGCGGGGCTTCTGACGACCCCTCTCGGAACGGTGCGCTTCAGCCTCAGCGGAAAAGCGAGGGAGGAAGGAAGGAAGGAAGGAGGAGGAGGAGGACACACCAGGACCACCATCTCCACCACCTCGCCTCATCTCACATCTATCTACCTATCTCTCCCTCACCCGGCGCAGATTCTTTTTTCATCACCCCCTCTTTCCAACTTTCAGCTGCTGCGACCACAGATCTCGCTTCAACGCTTTGCACAGCGCGGGATCATCTACCTTCAGCAAGCGGGCGGATATCGACCTCAATTCTCCACAGCAGGGCGCATCCCCCTGACCTCATCCATCTTTCCCCCGCCACCCGGCTCTGACGCCCAGTTCAAGCGCGCTTGACAGCGTCCCAAACCTCGCCATGTCCAATCGTGGTAGCTGGGAAGCTTCTAGTAGTACAGGACGCTACAAGACCGTTACCCAATATCGAGTGCCCCGCGATGATGATCGCGACCGCTGGGACGACCGTGATCGTGACCGCGACCGTTGGGACGATCGCGACCGTGGCGGCGAGCGCACTCGTACCACCGAGACTCGGATCGTGCGGCGCGAACGAGACGATAGTCCTGACCCGCCACCGCGTGAGCGCGAACGTGTCGTAGAGCGCACCTATGTTCGCTCCCCGCCCGTCCAGGACGATGACATGGCTCTTGGCTCCTATCGGCGCACACGAGAGTTCTTTCCGCCACAGGCCCCGCGACCTCCGGATCGGGAAGATGAATATCAGGTCGTCCGCCGCTCGGAAGTCTACGACGAAGAGCGCCCCCGCCGGCGTCGTGACGATAACGAAGAGGACTTTGTGTACCGCCGCACCACGAAGGAGGTGGAGGAGAAGAGCCCGAGTCCGAGCCCGAGTCCAGATCGCTCATCGCGGAAACACCGGCATCGGAAGCATCACTCGAGTGACTCCGGCTCGGAGGACTTCATGATGGTGAGGCGTGAGGTCAAGGAGGAAGGCTCCCGCGATAGTAGCCCGCATAGCAAGCGTCACTTGGCCGAGGCTGCCCTTGCTGGGGCCGGCGCTGGTGAGCTTCTTCATCATCATCACCGTCGCAAGTCTGGTTCCGAGCATAGCAGTCGCCACCGGGTTGGTCGCGATCTCGCATTGGCCGGCACGGGCGCGCTTGCCGCAGAAGGTTTGCATCGCGTGCGGAGCCGTCATCGTTCCAAGAGCCGCGACGACCGGGACAAAGATGACGATCGTGGTCGCCACAAATCCAAGAAGGAAGAGAGCCGCTCGCGTTCCCGTTCCAAGTCCCGTTTGAAGACTGCTGCTGGTATTGGTCTCGGAGCGGCCGCGCTTGGTGCTGCTGCCCTTTACGCACGACGTCAGCGGAACAAGGATTCCAATGACCGCCGCAGTCGCTCCCGCACGCGCCGTGATGATGGGCACGAGTCCGACCCGGGTCACAAGCGCCATTCCAAGAGTAAGACTGCCGCGGCAGGCTTGGCAGGTGCGGCCGTCGCTGGCTTGGTGGAGCGGCATCGCAGCAAGAGCCGCCAGCGAGACGGTCGTTCCCGTTCGCACAACCGCATCAAGACGGGTCTACCCATCGCGGCTGCCGGTCTTGGTAGTGCCGCAATCGCGGGCATTTACGAAAACGCAATGAACAAGAAGAAGGAGCGCGAGCTACTCAGTCCCACCGATGGTCCTGGACGACGTCGCAACTCCCGCTCTCGCTCGCGCAATCGCGCTCTGTACGAGAATCAACAGTTTTCCCATAGCACTCCAGGCTTGATCGAGTACGGCGATGCACCGATCTACAGCGGCGGTGTTGATGAATATGGCCGACCACTCACACAAGCCATCATGCCCGCTGCGGCTGGTGGCGCCGCGTATGGTGCGGCCCGCGATCTCAGCGACGAGAGTGACGACGATCGCCGCCATCGCCGTCACCGCCGCGACCGAAAGAAAAACTCCAGCCGGAGCCGGAGCCGGAGCCGTGTCCGTGAGCTGGCTACTGCTGGGCTTGCTGCTGCCGGTGCCGCGGTAGGTGCCACCAAGTTCGCCGAACGCCAGAATCGCAAGAAGGCGGAGATGGAACGAGAGCGTGGGTAGCGATCTTCCCTTGCTGAGATCTTGACTAATACTTTCCCAGGCATCGAACAAGGTAGCCCACGCGAATACCGCGATCGCGACCGCGATCGCGACTACGAGCGGAACGCGCCCTACGATGCTAATCCAACATATGCTGGAGCATACCAGCAGCCACCATACTCACCCTCTGCTCCACTACCGGCCGTTGAGCCTGCGCCCGAGCACTTCTATCCTCCAACCGCTGGACAGTATGCACAGCCAGTGGGTGCCAATCCGTATTCGCCGCCACCAGCGCAGTACGCCGGTCCAGCAGGAGAGTACGCAGCTGCGAATCCAGCACAGGCGTACTATCCACCACCTGGTGGCGTGCCGCCTCAGCCATATTCGCCCACGCCACCGCCTGAGGGGTATGGAGCGGCCGGCCCGGCGCACCATCCGCGCCCAGGGGACGAGAATGTGAGTGCCACTGCCACTGCTTCGTCCGGCTATGCCCCCGATGCTCGCTCTGCAGAGGAGGGTGGGTGACTCTTTTGCCCGCGGGTGCCGTTTTGCATCTTGGTTCGAGTGGAAGCTAACATCGCATGAATAGGTCTAGTAGGTTCGCCGCCTCCGCCCGCCCCGATTCCGCCTCCACCGCCATCTGCACCTCCACAGATGAACGGTCCTCCACCGCCTTACGGAGCCTTCGCGCCACCGCCGGGACCGCCTCCGCCACAGATGCCAGCAGCCGGGTCGGCGAATCTCAACGTTCCGCAGGCCCGCCCGCAACGACCGCGCTCGCAACCGCCACCTGCTCGAGATGCTAAGACGGTGCAGTTCGCTGACGAGAACTCATCCGCGCGAAGCGACCGAAGACGCCGACATCGGCATCGGGATGCGTACTCTGATCCGGATGACGATGATTCCGACCTCTCACCGGATGATTCCCGTCGACGACACCGGCGGCGTGACCACAACGGTGGCCGTCACAGCGGCGGTAGCACGCGACATGGCCGTGAACGTCGCATGGCCGGTGGCCTTGGTAGCGGCCGGGAGCATGGTTGGCGTAAGGAGCACGACAACGACTCCGAAGACACGATCGAGATGCCTGCCCGTTTCGATCGGCACGGGGAGCCTACCGGCGAGGGTTCCAGCGGCGGTGATCCGATCGGTGATCGCATTGAGGAGTTCCTGAAGGGTAGCGGTAGTGCCGGAAAACTGTTCAAGAATCTAGCAGATGGCTTCCTCGGTGGCGTCGACCATTAAGTACTGGGAATGGGGCATATCGGCGCCGGTAGAGTTTACATACGGTATGGGGCGGTCATTTGATTTGCGCATTGATATTCCCGATGACGGACGATTTATGACATGACGGGGGATTTCCTTTTCCTATTCTCGGCATACAGTGGATTTGAGAACGGCCTGAAACTTCTTTTCTACTTTTACTCTCGTTGAAATGGATGATGCTACGACCTGACACGAAAAACCGAAAAATCTATATACACATAGGGCAGATCAGTTGTAATGAATGAACGGCTTCTCCTAATCTGAGCACTTCTCTTGCAAGACGAAGAGAAAGATATGTAGTTGTAGTTCCAAGTGTAACACGGTGAAGCACGGAGCCGTAGCTCACAGTTCACAAGATCCTATAATGCTTGTGGTTAGGTACCATAGGCGAGATCCGCCCTCCTATCCTCTGGTGTCCAGAAGCACTTGTCCAGCCAGATGATAACCGGCCGATGAAAACGGCCGACGGGGAATTGCGGTACGGACGATCGATAGGGTCACCACTACATGGGACGGACAGCATGGATCGATCCACAAGCGATATGACAGGCATCAAGCAAAAAGTCCATTGTCCACGATCTCTCTCTACTCTAATGCATATCGTTCTCAACTCCCCCACACACAACTTCTTTCCCCGTAACCGTTATTTACTCGGTCACAAACGCATCCGGGAAGCGCCTGATGTTCTCCTTGAGGGGGCCGTGGGAGGTGAGGAACTGGACGTAGGCGCCGTCGATCTTGACCTTGCCCTCGGCGCGCTTCTCCAGGTACTCCTCGCGGCGGAGCGGGGTGAAGCCCCAGTTCTTGGAGACGATGATCTTCTGGCGTCCCGGGAACTTGTACATGGAGCGGCGCAGGGCCTCGATGGCCGTCGCGCGGTGCGAGTCACGCGTCCGCACGCTCAGCAGGATCTGGCCGATGTTCACGCGCGCCACCGTGCCGTTGGGCTTGCCCCACGCACCACGCATACCCGTTTGCAGCCGATCGGCACCGGCGCACGACAACATCTTGTTGATGCGCACGACGTGGTACGGGTGGGCGCGCACACGCATGTGGAAACCTTCCTTGCCGGCGACTTTGACGAGATACCTACGGAGAGAACGTTAGCGGAGAGAAACAAACTGGCCCAACGTGGTGGCACGTACTTGTTGGCACAGATGCGTGCCGCTTCGAGCGCCTCCGATGACAGCTGCTCGTACTCGTTCGACACCATGTGCACACAGAGCGGGAACTCATCGACGTTGGCCTTCTTGCGGCCCAGGTCGAAGATGCGGATCTTCGGGTCCGGCACACCACGGTTGAACCGGGATTTGGGATAGGGCTAGAGAGAGCACTGTCAGCATGCGATTCCATTCACTTTAGACGAAGGAGAGGCTGGCGGAGTGAGCCGGAGACGAGAGGCCTGGTTTTCGTTCTTCTCTGAACCGCTCGCTCCACGTCTCCTCTCGGTCCTCGAGATCCATACGTACCTTATTCTTGCAGTAGCGATAGCATCTCGCCGGGCGACGCGCCATCGTGTCGGTGTTCAGAGGATGTTTTGAGGTATGTTGATGAGAAGAAGAAGAGAAGATGACGCAGAAAGAAGAGGGGACGATGTGAGGTCCTGTGCCCGCTTAGACTTGATTTGTAAGGGCGGCGAAATAACGCCTGCGCCGCAGCGATGACTGGTCTTCCCCTCAGCCCTACAGAGACCGAGACTCGCTTAGTTCGCCCTTTTGGAGTTGGACGCGGGTGGTGGTTCCGCGCCAGGTGTACGGAGTCCACCCCCCGGATATCTTGTTAGTGAGTCCACCTCTCGTGCGGAATTGCACGATGGATTTTTCTCAAAATCGTAAACAAAAATATATCGAATCTTAATACTATTCGAGTCGTAGAGATCAGGAGACTCCGGCTATGATATCCAATTCTGGGAAGAAATTCCCAGTCTTTTTTTGGTTGAGAATCGTAGATAACGGTTTGGCGCCAACGAATCCTTCTAACGTTACTTGATAGGTCGATTATAGGATGTGTGTATGGTAAGTGCCCTAGCGTTAGTGCTCATTAGAGGCTGGTTCTACAAGACATAAGGGAGGATTATCAAGCCTGCAGCAGAGGCTGTGAGATCCAGAATGATAGGATTGGGATCACCGATGAGCACATTGGGTCGTCACAGCAATCGTAGTACATGCATAAGTGTGAAAGGGAAAATGCCGGGAGTAGATGCAATTGATCAAGCCTACAAGATAGACCTTATTTCTACATGTAAACCGAGCACCATGTTCACCTCCTTTCTTTATTGAGTTGTTCCGCTCAGAATATCCGAATCACCCGCATCCAAGATTGCCATCGTTGAGCAACGGAAGAGCTTGCCGCATGCCGTACCCAGTTCGATCTGTGCCTGTATTAGCCTATGATCCCTGGCTCAAGGTATCTACCGTGTCTATGCCACCCCGCAAATTGTGCCTTGGTATGTAGCGACCAGGGGGATAAGACGTAGAAAGGTGAAAAACGTACGTTGTTGCCCTAAAAAACCATTAGCATTCATCCACGAAATCTGACAAGAGAAACACATACAGAAAAGTGATGCACCGAGGTCTTAGACAGCATGGAGTAGTCTGCATCGTCGTGTCAATAATCTTCCTTCAGCCTGTGTTGTCGTCTCTTCACTCACATTCCAGCTCGGACTTCTCTGTTCGGTCGTTAGCCTGCACCATTTCCACAGAATGACTCGCACTCACTCAACGCGGGCGTGTTGCCTGCAATGATCACCAGCTTTGCCTTGCCCGAGCGCAGCGTCTTCAGCGTCGACTTGTAGCCCAGTGTGACTAGATCCATCTCAGCCCGTCTTTCTCTTCCTCAAAGAGCGGTCGCTCCCTACCTTTGCCCGACTTCATCACCAGCGCCAATCGCGAGTTGATGCTGTTCGCATCTTTCCTAGCTTTCTTGGGTGCCATCGCTGCGCAATGAGGGGGATCAGTTGCGCTCCGGTCTTCTGAGGATTATGTGGTCTAGTAAAAGAAAAGATGGGAAACGTTTGATGCGATAATTCGGGATCTGTGTGTGTGCGTGTGTGTGCGCGGGCGCGGCGGCTTACCCGATTCGGGCCCTTCGCCCATTCGCCTGGGATTTCTGGTGGGAACAACTCGGGGCATCGGGGCCCTCTGACGTTGAATGGTGCATTCCCCCGGGCCGCCCGCCACCACTGCCATCGCCGGAAGTAGGCTGCGCTCAACGTCGCTATATATCGCACGGCGCCTCGATCGTACCTCTCTCTCCTCAACACGGAGCCAATCTTGCTGCCCTGGCTTCGCTAGCTTTCTGACGAGATAATCACGACATTCCTTCCGTTCATCGGCGATAAAACCCGAGGAAGATCCACTCTCTCTACGGCTCAACCTTATCTCAGCTTATCCGCCAGACCACGCTGTTCCTTCGCTACAGTGCGCGCAATCGAAACCTTTGTGGTATCGCAGACGTCCGGGATTCTACGTTTAATCTCGTGATATCTCACTGGCAAAGCTCAAGTACTTGGCAAATCCTGAAACAAGCGCAAGATTTGCAATATCTTGGATACTTAGGTCGACTGCCTAGATGGCTTAGGCCACATCGCTCCCAGTTTGATCGCGGAGAAGATCGATCACAATGTCCACTACAACGCCACGCAAAAGTGTAGCGGGTACACCGTCTGCGGGCGTCTCTGGTCGGCGTACACCCGCTACATCTGGCACGTCTCCTACGCCTGCTGCTCGTGGAACGCCATCCAACAGTGTGCTCAGTTCGAACGGTGTGGGCGGCACACCTTCATCCAACAAAGGGACACCAGTGGGTGGCCGGCCAGCGCGACCGATGCAGCGGCGTCCTGCTGTTTCTGCGACGTCCGCGACCAATGCCGAGGATGAGGCCAAGGTGGAGGAAGCACGCGCCGAAAGTGCCGCGCTCATCGAAAGCCTTCGACAGAGTTTGAAAGAGGCAGAGGCGAACGCTGATGACTATAAGCGGCAGCTCACCTCTGCACAACAGCGAATGGACGAACTCCTGACTGAGCACTCGAAGATGGAGGAACAGTATCACACCAGCTCGGAGCGCGTCCAAGAGCTAGAGTTTGAGCAAAGAGAGGCCAAACGACATGCACAGGAGATGGATCGAATCTATGAAGGCGAGCGAACAGCGATGGAGCGTGAGCGCGAAGAATCTGGTGGCCGTGAGAAGGAGCTCAAGGCGACCATCCAACGTTTGAAGGAAAGCATAGCGGAGCGCGAATTTCGGGCCAGCTCCGTATCAAGCCCTCCAGCAGGTAAGGAAGTCAAGACCCACGCGGCAATACGCTGACTCGTATGCAGAAGCATTTGCGAAAGATTCTCCGCCAGAGGAGCACTCAGACTTCGCGCCACCTGCAGTGCCCCAGAAAGATTCTCAGAGCTCCGCGTCGCGCAACCTTGTCCAGAAAGACCAAATCATTGAAAGTCTCCGCCTCGAGCTGGCCGATGCTCAGATCAAACTGATTGAGATGGAGAACATGGGCGGAGACCGTGTGGGACAATTGGAGAAGACGTTGTTAGAAACGCGGATGGAGAACGCGCGGTTGCAAGAAGACAACGAGAGCTTTCAGCTCCTGCTGGGCGAGAGAACGATCAGTGGCGACTTCCAGAAGACGGAGCTCATGCAAGGCGCCGGTAGCGCCGGTCCTTCCGGATTGGGATCTTTAGCAGAAGAACTCGAAAGCGCGGAGGGCGAGAGCCGGGATTCCCGGCGTCTCGAGACGGAGCTGAAATCAGCGAAAGATCAGAACAAGGCACTGACACTCTACATCGAGAAGATCATCTCCCGCGTCCTGCAGCACGACAACTTCGAGACGATCCTCGATCAAAAGGGCGGGCTCGGCGCGCTGCCTAAGTTCGGCACCACCAGCACCGACAAGGAGCTCCCGCCGCCGCCGCCATCGAAGGACGATCGGCCCGCGAGCAACGACGGCAGCGGCGGCGGCGGCGGTGGCGGGTTCCTGCAGCGTGCGACCTCGGTGGTCAAGCGCCAGCGACCCGTCAGCGCCATGTTCACGTCCGGCGGCACGCCGACGGTCCCGGAAGAGAGCGCCGCCGCCGCCACGACGACGACGCTGACGAGCTGGACGCGACCGAATTCCGGGAGCGGCGTGGACGTGCGTCTGCCGACCGCCAACGAGAATCCACGCACGGCCCCGAGCATCCCGCTCGGACGCGCCGCCAGCGTGTCCACGCGCGGGGGACGCGGGCCCGCCGGCGCCGGCGCACATCATCACCACCACCACCACCCCAGCGGACGCATGTCCATGTCCGCCGCCCCGACGCCCGGCAGTCCCGAGCGCGCCGCCGACCTGCCGGGCGCCGCGGGCATCGTGAACCAGATGTACAAGCCGAACCCGGGC
>JANIPN010116703.1:0-18713 GCA_027478595.1 Erythroxylum anguifugum
GAATGGGGAGAGATGGGGAGAGATGGGGAGAGATGGGGAGAGATGGGGAGAAACGAGGAAAACGAAGGGTCCGTTTGAAACGAAACGGATGGCGACGGCGGGTGAGTGCGGGAATGAAACGGGTGTTTGAGGGAAGTGGCTTCGGGGGGTGTAGGAGAAGGCATTTGGGGGTGTTGGCTGGGCGAGGACGCTTTGTTGTTTTGCCTCGGGGACGTTACGAGTTTGGCTGATCGGGTGGCTGAAGTTTGATTGATTGATGGAATGGGTGAGTGAGGGAAGGAGGGAGGGAAAGAGGGAGTTTGAGTTGGTGGAATGGGGGCGCGCTCGGCTGAGGAGAGAGAGTCCGAGCGCGGGCGGCCAGGTCGTGGGGGGATAAAGATTGGGGGTGCTTCTCTTGCGCCGAATGCTTGTTGCTGAGACTACGATAGGGGAAACTCGGGGTGTGTTTCGCAGTTGAAGTTGAGAGATAAGGGGATGTGAGTTTGAAGTATCTGTCTGGAGAGTCTGTTTTCTTTCATTCATATCATTCATTCATTTGGCAGACTGGATGATTGGTTTGAGTAGCCTGAAGAACCAATTCTCGGGAGGTTGACTTCGTGTTTAAACTTCAAAAGCTCTGCCTAAACACTTGATGATATACTGGAGATCTAGATAAACTATCATAACGCCAGATACACGTTTAGATTACATAAAATCATACCCAAAAGCTTGTTCGTTCCTTTTGTTAGCCCTAGGCTCAGTCTTGATGTCAGCTTCGTTCAGACGAATAGAATGAATAGTCTACACGTTTATTATGACTACTAATTCTTTAGTAATCGATGTGTTCCTTTGTTTCCGATTCTTAGAGACCATGATACTCATAGATCTGGGATAGGAGGACTAAAGGCCCCCGGCGGTGGTTCGCTATGGCTTTTTGTAAAACCTAAAACTTTTTGTATAACGGAAATTTGCCAGGTATCTGGGCGTATCAGCCTGAAAACTGATACTGTGGTTTTTTTATCCAAGTTGGTGGAACTTTGAAGCCCTATTAGGATCCATTACATTTTGTAATAAATGTTGATAGATAGCAGTATTAATTTCTAATCGCCTTCTTAGCCGGAATTCTATTGAAATTTCCCAGGATGATGGAAAATGCAAAGTTACATCTCGTAGGTGATTCATAAGCTTGATGTTTCCAGGGAAGACTCGTTGATATCATTTCAAATATTAGCTCGGAAATTTATTTGTTTAATTCCTGTGTTTATTTATCTATGCCCATCTTCTAGTGGATATTGGAAATCAAAAACCTAGTAAAGCATTGTTGCTCTTTTATACGAAGTATTGAGTTGTTAACAGCTGAAAAAAAAACAATCGCACCAGTCAATATTAGTATTCAATATTCGATTAAATAGATGATCTATGTTGCTGATTCTCTTCAAAGTCGAGCTATGTATCCTCAGCAGCAAGTCCCAATGCGTCTTTCTGCATGCCAAGACCTCAGCCATCCGTGTCTATGTCGTGACCAGCCTCTCCATTTCTCGCTGCTGGCTTACTGCCAAAATCTCATACCTTTGCTTATGGATTGATACCCACGGTAATCTTCATCCATTATTTGACCGGAGATATAGAGCGGCCGCAAGTTTCATATACCAAGTCGCCGTTGGTCAGACGTCTGTCTACCCCCACTCCCCCGTACAATTGCGATGCAGGTCCAGGCGAAATATTCAACACTAGATCCTATAGAAAGGCTTCCACCAGAGTTGATGTTAGCTGTACTTCATAGCTTAATATTCAAAGATCTTATGTGAGGCCCTGAATCTTTATAGCAGAGCGACAGTCTAATTTTACAGTCGTGCATCTCAGGTCTCAAAATCATGGAACCGTCTGATAGTAGAAACGTCCTCGCTCTGGAGATGCATAGACCTTACCAATACTTTCCGCCGCGCTTGTTTGAAGACAAAGACTCTAAAGAAGTACATATCCAGAGGTAATAACCGTGTGACACATCTCATTCTACAGGGAACACGATCCCCCGACAACGCAGTTGAGGCAGTATTCCAGGGCTGCCCCAAACTCGAACATCTTAGCATCAAAGAGGAGTTGTTCGGGCCCCTTTTTGACAGAATCCATGGACCACACGCTGGTTTAAAGACCATACGCATAGGCAAGGAGACCCTGATAGATGCAAGCGAAATCAAAACTATCTTGCAATTCTGTGACCATCTTTCAACAGCCGAGTTCCACAGCGTAGGCCAAGACAACGATCACTCACCCGTGGAACGTTTCCCAAGCCTACGTAGACTTTTCTTACGGTGGCGGTTGGGATCACCCTTCGGTCCAAATGAAGCATGGGAATTTGTACGCTTCGCTTTGATTGACTCATTATTTTAAGCTAATATTGATAGGATTCAGTGGCAACTATGTTGATTCAATTGCCAAATTTGGAAGAGATATATCTCAATGACTTTGATTGTTCTCTTTGTCGACCTTTTTGTCAAGGGCATGTGTACTTGAGCATGACGAAATTGCGATCTGTGAACTCCCAACAGAATGACTCGCTTGTACCCACCTGGGTCTTGGTAAAGCTCCCGCCTACCATTCAAGATTTGTGTCTGGGCAAGTTATGTTTCGAGGGCGACCGACCTCTGCCGGAACTAGCATCGCTTTTCCCAGAGCTGAGGTCTTTCTGGATTACAGAAGTCAGCCTGGAGTCAATCGAGCAACTACTCATCCTTTTCGAAGCCAACCCCGGTGGACTGGAGGAGTTCGTGTGCGAAGGCATCAGGTTCCCACCGGACAATGCACCACAGCTAGAAGCTGGACTTGTATCGGCCTTCGAAACACCGCGCATCTTTGGCGGGTTAAAGAGGCTGACGCTCCGTGGGCCCGGCGTGACGGATTCGGTGCTGGAAGCCGTGGCAAAAAATTGCCCCCTGCTTACGATTGCGGATTTCTGCAGATCAGCAATCACCGAAAAGGGCTTAGACTTCGTACTGACGAAGCCGGGCGAGAGACTAACGAGGCTTAGGATCGCTGCCTGTAAGCGGTTAGGAAAGAACGTTGAAGACAGTATATGGGCGAAATATCAATTCGTGGTTGAGAGACTGAAAAAAATTCCGAAGCATTTTAATGGCGCTAACCGGTACCAATTCTAATTCTAACTTAATCAATCTCAATAGTTGTTTCATTACCTTCGATATGGTTTTTAGGAATACTAGAATCAATTTTCTAGACATTTAACCTGGCTCTCTGCTATCAACCCGATACGGAGCAGCGTTTTCTCCTTTAATGTAGGCTCTACAATATGAATATAATAAGTATAACCTGTTAATCTCTAGCACTACTCTTTACACGTCGTGTTCCTCTCTTAGCCATCATAGTAACTTAAATGAACCATTATGGCGGCGGCTGGGGCTGCATGGACACATAATGGAACCACCATTTCAGCATGAAATAGTTTTGAATTGATTTTCTTTATCTCATATTTATGAGTCTGCTAGAGGAAACAACCTTCGTAGAGTAACCTTCATAAAACAACCTTCATAGAGCAATCTTCGTAGAGCAATCTTCATACAAGTCTCTGTCAATACCGTTACAACCCTTTCTGAAAGTTGCCGATCCTATGCATTGCAATCATTCATGTCTACTCGATTCAGGGGCAGCATCCTACACAGCTCCTTGTTACTCTCGAATTAAAGTGCGAGCCATGAAATGTCTTTCAACTCATAGGATTCCTACTTCTGAATCGCCTTCAAACTCTCCTCAAGCAAGGATCCTACGTACATTGTATTTTGCTCGTCTTCAACGAGGGCTGCCTGTATTGCCCCTTCCTCTTCCTTATCAAGCATCTTGCGCTTTCTTTCGATCTTTCCTAGAGCCTCTTTGAGTCTCGCTTCAAAATGATTCTTGTGGATTTCCTGATGCTCGATTTTCGCCACAAGCTCTTTCTTAAACTTTACCAGTTGTTGTGCCCTAAGAGGATCCCCCAAAGCCTCAGCAAAAGCAATGGCGTTAGATGTCATAGTCAATATACCATTTCCGCTGACTGGGACTCTGTGTACCGCCGAGTGTCGAAGTTTGTTGACCGATAGGAGAATAGACCGAAAGTTTGAACTGGACGTTTTCAATCCAGCAATTGGCTTCTCCTTCAAATGCTTGTTTATAGCTACTGTCCATTTAGTCAGTTCAATGGCTTCAGGACAACTCCATTCGGCCTTTTTCATGAGTTCTGGGATGTGTTTGAAGCTGAACTCATAACAACACTCTTCCAGCACAGTCTGAATTTTGGCCAAAATTGCATGCTGGATTTTGAACTGGAATTTTGCAGGGTAAAGCGAGGGCACAATATTTTTTGTATCAGTAGAGGTTCTCTGGACTTCGACCTCGTTCTCTTCATCTTGTGTTTCTTCTTGATCTTCATTGGCTAGCTCGCAAGACGATTCGTCAGACTCGCAAGACGATTCACCTGACTCACAAGATGATTCGTCAGACTCCGATTCAGTCTCCTGCCTAGATACTCTTAACTTGCTTCCAAGGTCGTCCATCACGTTCAAAATTTCGGTACCTTCTTGTACTTGAGCTTCACGCAAGTTTTTAGCTTTCGATCTAGCAGCTTTTGTGTTTGAGGACGCATGACGGACACTCGGTTTAGTTGAAGTTTCGTATAGTTCTGGAAACATTGACTTGGCTTTTGACTTATTGCTAAACACTTCCTTTTGGAGTAGAAACTTGAGAATGCTTATAACCCTTTCTAGACCTAATTCCTTCTGGACTACCGGTGCTGATTTTTCATTGTTGTTCAGAATTTCCCTGATTACCTTGACTCTCCTGGCACGAGCATTTCTGCCCACGAAAAGAGGTTTATAAGCAAGAAATACGTGAAGCCTGCGTTCATTTTTGCGAAGCTTGTATTTCTTTACACTAAGCCGGCGTCTCTTTGAGTTTCTCTTTGAGGTATCCATTTGTAAGTTCGACTTTTGGTTCGATCACCAGCTCTGTAAGTCACTAACAAGATTCTTGTCAAGGTCATGTGTTTGGGTCTGTGTTGTGGAGCGCGCCAGACGCAGACCTCGATTAAAACGCCCCTCAATTAAGCACGTCTCTATTGAGCGCGCCTCGATTGAACCCGCTCCTTCCACATTGCTTGCCTCCCATTCTTAAAAAACATGAAGCCCATACTATAAGCTTTCCCAAATCGTTCCCAAATCGTTCCCAAATACACTAGATACATCAAAGGCTGAGTTTAGCTGAGTATTGCATTGAACTAGTCGTTCAACTCAATACGTAGCTACTTTAAATATAACGTTCTATCCTCTAAGTCAGCCTCTGAAATGTAACATGCACTTCATTTTGCATTGACGGTTAAGACTAGATGACTTACTATCTTTAGGGCGTTTGAGGTATTGAAGGGCCATGCCTGCATTCCGTCGTCTAAATAAGTCCTCCAAATAGAAATTTTGCAGCCCTTGAATCACTCTATTGGTTCACTCCTTGTTCAACACAGAAAGCACATTCCATTCCATTTCCCGAGGAGCCAACGACCAACCTACAGGCAATCGTTGAATCAACCTTTGGGAGAAAAAATTGATTTGTGGCTAACAACGAGCGGTATGATTTACTTCAAAGCTTGACAAGTCATAGCAGCAATGGCTTGGCATCAAGAAAAGAAAAGCCCTTGCCCTACCTACCTGCTCCAAACAAGACAACAACACGCCATCGACGCACAGGCATCGCCGACAGACCTACAGGGTTCCAGCACCGGCAAGCGGTATGGATAAGAGGAAGAAAAGCGGCGACACACAGTATCGACCTGTCACTTCCCGGGGGCCCTTCCTAAACCCCGGTCTCCGGGGGAAGGAGGAGGTTCGAGCGTTGGCGGAAGCCACTACAACGCAAAGGCTCGGCTGCAGAGAGCTGACATCTCGGACGAGACAACGGCGGCGGCGCGTGCGTGCGTGCGTGAGTTCGTTACGCGTTACGCGGCCGGTATGGGTTATAACTACGGTCCCTCCTCCATTCATCGTTGGAGCGGCAGAGCCCCCAGGCTGGGGGGAAGGGTGAAGAGGCCAGGGTCTTTTATTTTCGGGATGAATTGAATGTATAAATGTCTGGGATCGGGTTGGACACGGCCTGGGCCAGGTTCAAGGATTGGGGGTGAAAGGGTAAAAAAAAAAAAAGATGAAATTCAGTTTGCGGCATGAAGAGCCGCCCAATGTATGCAGGTGGCACGGTTGAGAGACATCCAACATCGTCCCCTCCGACCCCCCGACGCTCCATCTCAGAGCCTCTCCGTAAAAGTTTGTTTGTCGGAGAGACATAGGCCAGGGCGGGACCGCAGACGACCGCCGAAAAGGCAGTATTGATGGACGGATGAAGAAGAGATCTTCGTCTGTGAGTACGCGGAATTAAAGAGCCGCCCTCCCTCGTTCGTTCGTTTCGAGGCAGTAAGACGCACGTACCCGCGGGAGCGGTGACATGTCATCCAACGCTCGAGCCCGTCCCGGTGCAAGGGGGGTGGAAAAAGACGGCAGTCTGTGTGAGCATACCGGGTTGGGCATCTCCCTCCAGTCGCCTGCGATTGAATCAAATAATGAGTTATCGATTGTCTCGTGCGCTTTGATGGCGTTTATAACTAGTTGACGACTTTTCTAGATGTCACGAGGCACCCGATACCCACGGCGCTGGGCATCGCCGCGCTGTCATGTTTGTAGCTTGATATCAGTGCGTCGTCCGTTGAGATCTGTCCAAGTGTTCATCCGCGCATCGGAGATCTTAGTTTTCCCCTTAAAAGCTTGAGTTAAAACAAGAGAATTCATCCTATATACTGGGATTTTCCCGGATGCTTTTGCATTGAGAAAAGAGCGTTCGGTCCCTTGCCGCACGGATGCGGGTACAGCATTCATGTAACCGGGAATATCGTGGGAGAAAGAAGCACACGTTGTTTGCCGTTCAAGCGAGTTTTGGTTTCTGAACCATTCGTCTGGAATTTCCGATCTTGAAAGTAATCTCTTTTCTGCATATGAAGTGCGCAATTGTACGTCGTTTGACATTTCGGCATCAAGTTTGGAGACGAAAATCCAACTCATGAGTGGAAAATATTCAAGAACAAGAAAAAAAAATATATGATTAGGGTTACGTTCAAAATGGCATTATTTCAGATTCAAGTCTTATATTGAGATATGATCTATGCATAGTTTCATAAAATAGAGTTGACATAACTTCCCCAAAGTCCACGGGTCTTTTATTGCGTATACGGCCACCAGTATGAGAAGCTTCGCTCAGCACCGAACTCAATGACTCGTGAATGGCCGTATCAGCCTATCAGGCAACTAAGTTTTACGCCCGCTTCAGGCCTCCCAAGGTTCTGAGTTAGGGCTATACCCAGGGAGGATCCGCCCTCCCGCTCAATCCTTCGCCCATCCGCCGGAAGAGCGCGGGGGGATTGGGGAAAAGGCAACAGTACACGGAGCAACTAATTCCTCCCGGACAAGAAACCAACTCAGCTGCCCAGGAAAGCAAAGACTCTACTTCGTATGCCTACCTTCTAACCCACCATGGCTCCCATTGCCATAAAAAAAACCAACAGAATCCTACACAAAACGCATAACATTGCCGCTACAGATCAACGCACCAAGCCAAGATAGAGTTTCTCGAGATCTCCGCCGTGCGGTTGTATTTTCGCCTACTTCGCAGCTGAGATCTGAAAATGTAACACTCTTGATTTTTACTTTCTCGTGTCTGCAAACCAGGTAAAAGCAAAAAGCCCTGTAGCCTAAGTGCCTGAACCGCGATCGCATCGCATCGCATCACATCGTATCGATGATGCCGACCGTGGGCTGAAGATCAGCTAAAAAGTTTAGGGAGCCCAGGTTTTTTTTAGGGCAGGTCGCAGGTGAGACATTTCGACCGTTGTCAATGTATACCACCGCGTCACCTGTCATCCGATTATTGCCCTTGGCCTTCACCCTTCAAGGAAGAAACAGGGTTCCCTTTCTACATCAAGAAAGTCCTGGGGTAAGGGGAGGGGAAAAAAAAGTGCCGGTTGGGAGGTTACCGTGGTTCGGGTTGCCGGTCCCCACGGTGCTAAGAAACCTCCGCGTTACTTGATGGTTCCGACTACATTGGGGAGAGGCTACTTTGTTCGAGTTGGGCATCGTTCAAGGGGTGGTGTACCAGGAAGAAAAGACCAAAAACTTGGTCTTTGAGGGAACCCCGAGTAATAACTATGAAACCCTCCACATTATTCAAAGCTGGGGGATGGAGAGAAGTTTTACTTCGTCTTCAAGATCCGATCGTGCGGAGTAAAGGATTTTATCTCCAGACAACTTACAAGTAGACAAAGATACCATTCTCGGGTCAGCTTACGCGTAATTCGTATGCAGAGACAGAAGCGACACCAGTTAGTTTCCCTAAGCACTCGAATGGTTGCGGCAGTCGTCGTCGCGGGATCGGTTTGGTATCATTAATCAATCGTCCGCTCCTCAACGAACCCATCTGACCAGTCCGGAGCGAATGATATCGGAAGTTGACGTGCTCAGGAACCCGTGTGCCTCTCGTTTGCCGCGAGATAGCCTCGTTTTCTTTTTCCTTAGAGAGAGGGACCCTGGTGTAGAAAGGGAAAACCGGCATCGCTGAATGGTCAGGTCTCCTAATGTTGAGTTCAGATCGGCTATACTAGAAGATATCCTTTGCTTCGGGGGGCTGGGCACCTGGGTGGATCGCAATTTCGGAATATACCCGACGGTGCCAAGGCTCTTCGTTCTTCGCGCCACCCACTTATTCCCAAAAGCCAACTTTTCGCCTTTCCAGCCGTCTGGAGGTTGGGAACTTGGGACGAAGAGGCACGGTTAGGGAAGAGTAATAATAGAGAGGAAGAAAGCCTCGTGGGCCGCACGCTGTTCGTGGAAGTGTCTCTCTCTCTCTCTCTCTCTCTCTCTCTCCAACGGGGATCGGCCGTGCAGTAGTATAGGGTCTTGATTAAAATTGTGATTAACAACCAACCCCGTGCACAGTGCATGAGAATAATTAGTTATGCAAATGTGATCAGAGTTTTGCTGCGCGAGGATTGAATTATTGCCTCGGCGGTCCTCCCTGCTCGCCCCAAATGAGGATATGGATGGAAACGGCTACCAGTCTAGCACACGACGGTTCGTTCCACCAGATGATCAATCATGGTTCTCTATGACGGTGTATTCGCTCTCAAATACTAATTACTGTGCACAGACACGCCACCGTTGGTTTTGAGCCTCTTTTATTTGATCTGATTTGAAGATGAATGAAAAATTTTTCTTACCTAGTGAATTCGTTCGTCTATGAAATTTCAGGGCGGGTCTAGGAAGTAAGATTCTCACCCGCGGGGGGAACGTAAAAACCCTCATTCGCCCGCCCGTAAAGATCACATATATGATATCAGTAACTGGCGAAGGCGGTCGCGGGGAGATTTGGCTTCCCTTCCCCGTCCCGCAGGCCCGCTGAGTAGCCAACCGCGAGAAAGCTGTCAAGTCGTCCCGACGTATCAGAGAACGGGCGAATGGGTCAACGAAGCCGAGAAAGGGAAATGAAGGCAAGTACCTTTTTCTTGTTCGCTAGGCCGGATCGGTGCCCTTGGAATATTGCAGGCAGGGAAAACTCTGCCAAATTGCGGCTTTCCTAAAGGAGCATGGCCGATACAACAGCTTCGAACCTTCCTCCAAAACCTTCGACGTCGCGTTGCAGATCCTCCAGGACTGATAACCTGGAATTTCTTCGACCCCTCCCAAAAGCTTCCAGACTCGATCGGGCAAGCCAAGTGTACGGCCCACAGCTTGTACGCTATTCCCTCCTTCGACAATGGTGAAAAGTTGCCACATCTCACTCGGCCAGGGATCTAGCAAAAAACTTGCCTACTGCCACAGGCCCGCTTTCCCCGGTGGACCTCGACGGGGGTTCCTATGGAGCACGTTTCGAAACTTCATCACATCGGGACAGGGCCCGAAGATGTGGAGTTGGGGTACCTGTGGAGAATCATAATAAATGGTCTCGAACGACAGCCAGGACTTTCCAGAGCGCCAAGTGGCAAATTGTCGGGGGTCTCTGCCAAGTTAACATGGCCGTAAGACTCGCCGAAACAACATCTAACGGGTCTCCATTCTCCATGATCCGTCAAGCTCGTGGTACCTGAGGCTAAAGTCTAGTTGCGTGCAACGAAAAACACATGTGAATTATCCAACTGTCGAGTGGATGGACTATAGAGCCGAGAGCTGGTACAGATTATTTTCCCCCAGAAAATGCAGCGTGAACGTGAGAAATGATCATGTACCTGCATGAGTTCCTGCAGTAGCGGTGCGATAGTAGACCTCTCTGTCCACACAGCATACGAGAGCGGGTACAGTAAACGAATCAATGTGGAACCGGATGCGACCTTTTCTGGCCTGGCGAGCCAACAAGCGTTTTTTGCAGCAACGAATCGCCCCCGAAATGGGAATGAAGCGGCTTGGCCTCCATGTGCGCAGGTAGTACTACAGCTGTTTTTCGTTGCATTTGTTGCATTTCGCTGTTTGCTGGCTGCATAAGCGGTGGAAGCCACGACGACTTTGGATGCTTGAGATGTTCCATCAACCACGATGTAGGATCTGGGCAAATATACTAGCCAAACTGCCAACGGCGAAGATAGCGAGAATGGCATGCCGACCGGTGCTCACTATGACTACATAGTATACTATGATGTATGTGTATGGGCTGGTGTCGGTAAATCAAACCATCTTTCTTCTAGGCTCGGGGGCCTTGGAAGATGTGGTATGGAAGGAAAAAGAAGAGCTGGGGGCCCAGCTGGGGGCTGCTGTGTGCTGTGCCTGCTTGGTATGTTCTCGCTGTGCTGACTGCTAAGAGCAGCAACTGGTGTGGAGCCCAATACGGAAAGGCTCTGTGCAGCGTGCATTTGTATAAGCCCCGGCACTAAATAATTATTCACCTGGGCACCTGCAGCTATTCATAGCAGCCACTCGATCCCCTTGTGCTGTGCATGGGATTATGACCGGCGCATAAATTTTTGTGATATGCGAGGGTGCATGAGCCAATCCTCGCCGGTCAGCCTGCTTTTCGCCGTGCCGCTTCGTGTAATTCGCCAGTGTCTCTGCGCTTCTGCGGCGCCTGTGCGTCGTGATGCCATCAGTCGCAGCCTTTTCGCAGATTTTTTCTGCCCGTGCCTGCGTTGCAATAGTGTCTGCCGCTCAGCATAGCCCAGAAGTGAGGAGTTAAAAAAGCCAAAAGTGTGTGCGGATGAAGCCGAGGATGTCCTGGTCCTGGACTACTGAGGCGAGACGCCGACCGGCCCATGTGGCTTCACACCTGTCAGAAGCCTTCGACTGTCGCTGATAGAGCTCTGTTTGGTGATGGTTCCCGGCGGGCGAGGCATTTTGCCAGCAAACGGTACCCCAACTAACCGTCGCCTTTCCGACCAATCGATACGCCTACCGAGATTCTTGTTCTACCAGCGGATCAGCTATGTTATCGGACTTGTAATAATCCTCTGGCGAGGTCGAGATTCAGCCCTCGATGCATGTGCGAGGTTGCGGACGTTTCCCCGACACGTAACACAGGCCGTTGCTTGCTGACAGTGCCTCTACGGCGCTGAGCGATGGATTTTGTAGCGGTTGACCAACAACAATACACAATAGCCTTGTGCGAAAATCTTGTGAATTCTATTCAACCATCCCGAGGACAAACTACAAATTCCAACGTGGCCGTCTCTTGCGTGATTCGCAGTGCCACATGTTTGCATGGTTGCAACAGTACCTAATGCAGGTTTTCAGAGAAAATGTGACCATACAAGCCGAACTGGATTAGGCGGAAGATGGTGCAAATCCTCCGACCATTTACTCTTATCCGTAAAATCGTAAATCCATCAATCCATCCATCTTGCTGTTTTTCTTTTTTTCTCTGATTTTTAAATGCCGAGTCAAAGGTACTTTTTCGAGCGGGGAAACAAGACGCCACGATGACCAACTGCATACTATACGCGTTCGCTGGGCGCCTTTTCGACTCCACTCTTTTGCATCTCCAGTCAGATCTCTGGCAGTGGAGTTCGTAGGAGGCGTTGGCGCATTTCTGAAACACGTCGCGCCCAAGGATCTGCTTTCTGTGCTTCTTAAGTTTTTTTTTCTCGACTTGCATGCTATCCGCCTTTATCGATTACCGTGATTCCATCGCATGATTCCTAAAATGCTTTAGTCTATTTTCTCCTTATCGATAGGCGCTGTAATCGGGAAAAAAAATAGGGGGCCGATAGGAAAGTTTTTTTTTTTTCCCTGTTCTCCTCATCTGTCCCCACCAAAGCACCGGAACCATGATTTCATGATCGTCGTGCGAGTTTATGCGGATTCCAGGAGGCCTCGAGGTCGCATACTTAGCATATTCGATCACATAGTGAATACAGCCAAAAAATTGTTGTGGCCGGCTCTACGCTGCCGCATGCTACCCGAAACATGTTTCTTCAAGATGGCACACATGTTTCAAAAAAGGTCCGTCTTTACGTTGCGCCATTCCTCGCCCCCATTTCTTACCGTCAGATCTTGAATTGTTTCAGTCGACGATCAAGCATATTTTCCGTAGCTTTGCGATACACAGCCATCCGTGAGTAACGTGAGATTCTTACTCATGTGGCGCATGTAACAAACTACAAATAGAAATCGCCTTTCCGCCTAGATCTTGCCCGTACTCTTGTTCTCGGTGGGATACAAAGGCGAAAAGGCGTGAGCTGACAGTTAGCTTTCGAGGCACAGTGCATTGGTGCGTTAGGTAGACGGAGTCGACGAGATCATCGTCGAAGTAGTTCACGGGCATTAGGGACTCCTTTGGCGCGCGAGTAGGTACATAGTACATCCTCGGGCTCCTGCGATACTTTTGGTACTGTCACTCGACTCACAAACTTTTATGAACCAGACTTGCACATCTGTACATGCTGTATGGGGGATATCGTCATGCCATACGGATCCGTAGTGTTTTTCTTCCATAGTGGGAGCCGTTGTTTGTGTATGGTCCGCTCGTGTTTCACGTTGTGCAACCACTATGAACGAGGCGTCGCGGCAGGCACACTTTGTGCAAAGAGACAGGTGTAATGGATGTCGCCGCTTTTGCTCCTCGTACTCTGCCCTGGCCTAGTTGTGCTATTCGAGGGCCGTCGTGCATAGTCACCATCCACTGGAGGCCGGTCATGAGACACTAAGCCCGCTTAGTGCGCCACTGGCCGAAGGGAGAGCAAGGGATCGTCAGGCCCCTAGGCCTAGGGTGTGGTCGAAAGGCTGGCTTATGGACTCTGATTGATAATTCGATTCTGTGACCGTTATCCTACTGAGCTGAGTGGTGAGAAATCAGGACAGACTCGCGAGAGTCAGCGCAGGTGGGTGACATGTCGCGTAGGAAAAAGTCCCCGGGGGAGGAATCAGATCTAGGGACGAAGGATGCTTGGGGATGTGAGAACGTGCTCACCTCAGACCCCAGAGAACCCTTACGAATTTACGACAAACCTATTCGGGGTTCAAAGAAAATAAAAAAGTTTTTTTCTTATCTCTCTGAGAACCTCCTGTGATGAAGCAATTACATTCTGATAGCGTATTGAAATGAAAGTCGAAATTGAGGTAATAGATGTCGAGATCAGGGCGAATCATGAACCAACCTGGATTTGATTTAAACCAGTAGACCGTCGAAGGCGAATGTTCTTCCTCTTCTGGGTATGGCAGTTGGGGTCTCTAGTAGGAGCCGGTTCGAAGGTCCCGGTTCCCCAAAGCCACGGCTTCGTGATAGTAGATTGTGAGTGGATTCGAGAAGGGCCGGTCGAATACGGCACCCTCGGCATCATCATTTTTTTTTCTCGGTAGCCGTTCCTTCTCTTTCAGTGAAGTGGTCTCTCTCTTTTCGTACCTCGTACGCTAGAAGGCCGAGTGGAGTCGACTGCTGGGGCCCTTCAATTTGACGGGTCGAGGTACCTCGTGAACCTCGTACCTGGGGGACCAAAGGGAAGAGAGGTATGGTAGGAACCGGTAGACTAGGATTTGGGATTGGATTTGATGGCGTAGTCGTGGGGCCTGAGGGATTGACATTACTTCGTAGCCCGTTAGCCTGCGGGCAGGGGTACGAGGAGACCTGGGTTTAGTATTAGGTGTTAGCATCGCGGATTGGGCGAGCGCCCAGTGTGATTGACGGGCGAAGTCTGTTGTGTTGGAGGGTGGAAGCGGTGGATGAGAGGTTGTGTTTGTGCACAAACGGGGGATGCGTGGCCCCAAGACTCCAAGACTCTAAGACTTCCAAGCACCATCCACATGCACACCCACAAGTGAACGCCGTCCGCCGGCCTTCGACGCCAGCTTTGCCAGGTACGAGCAGCGCTGGATCTGCTGGCGCTGCTGCTATTCTGTGAGTGGCACTGCTCCCGTCCACCCACACCCCCCAATCACCCCCGACCACCCCATCCGCCAATCCACCCATCCACTCACAACTCCCGCACACCATCCCCCCCAGAGAGGCCCACACCCTCGCTCCATCTGCTCTCCGCCCTCGCACACTCTCTCCCAACCCGGTCGGCCTCTGCCCGCATTATCCTATTCTCGTTCTAATGCCCCGTGGATATTATTATACACCTCAATGCCCCGATCTGTCCTTCTTTCCTTATCGACAACCTTTCGTCGTCCTACTGTCGTCGTCGTCGACTTTTTCTTGTCTTGATTCTTTTTTGTTTGTCTGTACTCTACTGCTCCTTTTCCGAAGCCTTTCTCTATTGTAGATTGCTTCCAGTCATTCCTTCCCGGCTTCCTGCCTCATCTCATTGTCCCTGCTACTGATACAAAATTTCATCTTGCCCTAATCTATTACGCAAAAAAAGTTATTGCTATATAACGACGACGTGGAATACCAAGACGTAACGACTACTCTTGCCCACGGCACATGTTATAGATTTGGCATCATCGTCCCTTGGATCTGTACAGTCATTCTCTCGGAACCATATTTTCCTACCTTGTTAGCTACCTTGGGCTTCGCACTGCGGAACCGACATAATTCTAAAAAATCAATTGACGATTGACACACTGGGATCGTGACAGGCAAGTTGGCACATCTCGCGTCAATGAGACGCGTGAGAGGGCTCCTACTCTAACAGTCTACGTAGGACACGTCGCTGATCCTCTATATAACACAATGGCCAACGCAACATCATCGCCATTCTTTTACTATAACCCAGAGCAAACTGGAGATCACAGGCAACAGGGACTCTTCACCCCCCATCCGGGTGCTGTTGTCTCTAGCCAGATGCATCAGTTCCAACACCCAATGTACCCATCCGAACTCATGGGTCAGTTGAAAGAGCGCCCCTCATCCTCCGGCTCCCACATGTACATGCCCGCGGCTCCGTACGCGTTCAAGACCCCTCTGGCTTCGCCTAGACCATTGTACCAGAAGCCATCAATGATCATGGCAGAGCGTTCGTTGTCGCTTGACACCAACTGCTCCGACATGTATCCGGCCACACCACCCCTCTCTATCTCGGGCAGCTCTGTCAGCAGCCCGCCCATGAGCTCTGGTGTTTTGCCGACCCCTACCTACGGCATGTTCTTCGGTGAGAACATGGAGGGAGTTAAGGAGGGTTGTGAGGGTGAGGTCCAGTCCGAGATCCTCGCCGGCGAGAATTGGACTCGAAGCGGAACACCACCGTTGACACCTGGTGAGTAATTCTCAATTTTGGGTTTCGCCTCCTCGACCGCCGAGCATACTCTGCTGTGCAGTTGCGGGAGTCTATACGCTGGCGCTGTTGTGCTGTGCAATTGCGTTGTGGACTGGTTCTTTTTGGCGTTCGTTTGGGTCGGGTCGCTAACAGAAGTTTTTTTGCGCAGTTTTTTTGCACCCACCATCGGTTACTGCGAGCCAAGCGTCCGACCTCCTTTCTGCAAACTCCTGTCCCTCCCTATCTCCTTCACCATCTCCCATCCCACGCTCTGTAACTTCAGAAACCGACTTCGACTTTTGCGATCCTCGTAATATTCTCGTACAGTCGCCGAATTCGTCATCTGCACCTTCGCACATCGATCTGCCCGCGGTTCCCGCGCTCCCCCTAGGTGACAGCGAGCAGGACCCCCTGTTTGGGGCCCAGCCTACCCCCATCAAACCCGAGTCTCAGTTCAATTTCGACGCTCTCACCAACGGACTTCCGGTGTTCGATAGCTTCACCGAATTTGATTCTGATCAGGATTTCATCACCGACCTCTCTCGTCCATCAGCTGAAAACACTCAATTCTTCGGAAACAAGCGACAGCGCCTGGATCTCATCTCCTTCTCTGACGAGGAGTTCTTGAGCGAGGACAGCTTCGAGGAATTCGACGAGAACATCGCTACTCCCCAGGACGGTGACATGGCCACCGCCGACGCTACTCCCAGGGGCAAGAAGTCTCGCAAGGTTACCAAGAGAGAATCGATGTCTGCCGCCGACAACAACCAAGCCACATCGGACGAAAAGGCTGAAACCGACGGCCACTACCACCAGGACGCTGCCACCAACGGTGACAACGGTGCCAACTCTGCGCTGACATCGGGTTCTGAAGCTACCCCTCAAACCCCTCAGCCTGCTGCTCGCCGCGGTCGCAAGCAGTCCCTCACCGAAGACCCTTCCAAGGCCTTCAAGTGCGAGCTCTGCCACCGCCGATTCCGCCGCCAAGAACATCTCAAGCGCCACTACCGCTCTCTCCACACCACTGAAAAGCCATTCGAGTGTGAAGACTGTGGTAAGAAGTTCTCTCGTAGCGACAACCTTGCTCAGCATCAACGAACTCACGGAAGCGGTGCCGTCGTCATGAGCGTCCTCGAGGAGGGACAGTACGTCTCACCTAAGTTTGAAGGCGATAAGACCGGCGCTCTCGGTGCTGTGCTCTTCGAGGCTGCCCAAGCTGTTGGCTCGTCGAGTAGTTCTGAGAGTAACGGTTCCATCCGGGGTCTCAGCCCAGCAATGAGCGACAACTCTCAGAGCCTAAAGAAGCGAAAGCGTGAGGATTAAGCGGAGGAACTTTTAACCTACTTTTTACTTATTTTCATTCTCACGGACCATGTAACATACATTTTACGATTCCCACGATGCGATGTGGCATAGAAACCTTGGACTCCACCAACGGTTGTTCGGACACAAAATTCTATTGCACATACCTTTTGACGGCTCTATTGGTGGCTCGAGTTTTTGTCTCGTCCTACGCAGCAGCCCATGTGGAGTTAACTGATTGACGGATTTATATTAACGGGCCCTTTTTTATTAGAAAGGGCGGTTTGGAGTGAGGGGCACCCGGGGCTTTGGACGCAGACTCGAAGGTGGAAATTACTCTTTTATTACCGATTTAATATGCCACAGCAGGAAAAGCAGGTGGACCTCTTTCAGCTTGGAAAACCTTTTGATTTCGACTAGGGGAGAGAGAGGGTGTGTTGAACTGCGTACGTTGCTCAGGGGTTTGATTCATTCTGTACGTGCTGGGTGCCGGTCAGCTAGCTTTGCAGACGACAAAAAACAAATGTACTATTTTTGAACCGTTCAACCAACTTTCTTAGCTCATCGTGAAGTGAACATGATTTTTGCTCAGTGATTGTAATAAAGCATGATTGAGTGAATCCAATCTACTGAGTTTCGGGCCCATACACTATGGCTTAAAGTGAGGGGTTAAACTGTTGGTGAGAAATCTCTTACTAAGTCAGCACTGTTTCGACATGGCCTAATTTGTTGCCATATTTGGGTTTCGCAGCAAAGCTGTTACATCTTATGTTGGGTGTTACCAAGGCTTGTGTCGTCTCATAAACGTTCAGGGACATAGGCATTCTCGCGATGAAAGGTAACCTTTCATTTGAACGTCAAGACGTCTCACATTGATGATGTCTCTAGCTCCAAGTCACTCCCAAAATACAAACCACCATCGCTTCTAAAAACAACCACGACTACTACAACTAAACACGCAATGGCACCACCACCACTCCATGTAATCGCCCTCATATCCGGTGGCAAAGACTCCTTCTACGCTCACCTCCATACCCTACGCCTGGGCCACACCGTCGTCGCACTGGCCAACCTCTACCCTCCTCCTCCGCCGCCCTCACCTTCACCCTCCGACAATAACAACAACAATAGCAATGACAACGCCAACCTCCCGCCCACCACCTCTCCTTCTCCCGCCTCCTTCCCACCCGACCTCAACAGCCACATGTACCAGACCGCCGGCCACGCGCTGATCCCGCACTACGCCGCGGCGCTGGGCGTGCCGCTGTACAGAGGGCTTATCACAGGCGGAGCGGTGCAACGCGCGAGGGAGTACGAGTACATTCCCCCTCACCCTCTCCCTCACCCTCCACCATCATCGACGACAGTATCAGGTCAAGACGCACCCTCCCCCTCACCTGCAGAAGCAGAAGCACACGCAGACGCAGAGTCCGACGAAACCGAAGCCCTGATCCCGCTCCTACGACGCATCAAAGCCGCCCACCCCAGCGCCAACGCCCTAGTTTCGGGCGCGATCCTAAGCACATACCAGCGGACGCGCGTCGAGTCCGTGTGTCTACGCCTGGGCCTGATTCCGCTCGCGTGGCTGTGGCAGTATCCGTCGCTGCCGTGTCCCGTGCCCGCCCCCGGGTCGCTGCTGGAGGACATTGCGGCGGCTGGGTTGGAGGCGAGGTTGGTGAAGGTTGCGGGTGGGGGGTTGGATGAAGGGTTTCTTTGGGAGAGTTTGGGGGAGAAGAGGGGTAGG
>JANIPN010116804.1:3024-18712 GCA_027478595.1 Erythroxylum anguifugum
TCTGGATCGGGAACGGAAAGCACCAAAGGGCGGCAAGGGGCCACGCTCGATTGGAATTGCCTCCGCTAAATACTTACTTACATGTACGCATCCCTCGGCCCAAATTGCGCTCCACGCTTGCCCCGATGCTGCTGGCTGGTGGTTCCTCTGGTTATCTGGTTCGCTGGGGCCCGCTAAGAGAGCCGGATGATCATGATTCTGCGCGACGGATCGAGATGAGGACCTCTCGCAAGTGGCGGCATTAGCTCCCCAATCTGACATGGAGCTCGGCGGAGAACCAGAGGATGGCGGGCATTAGGCCGATAAGTAGGTGGCGAGGGACTCACCATGAGGAAAACGACCTCACCCCCGTTTACTCACCCAGTTGCGCGGACGGCGTGGCATTCGCGCGAAGATGCGGACCTCTTCGCTGCTGGGACTGCTCATGGTGATCGTGAGCAGCGTGGATGGAAGCGTGCTGAATAAGTACTGTCAACAAGATGCCTGTCTGAAAGCTGTCCAGCATCCGCCACGCAATGAGCCCGGCTGCTCGTCATTTTTTAAGAAGACGGTCACGCCGCGTCCTAAGTAGGCAGCATCACCCTTGTGACCTGTAGGTACATGAGCTCACACGAAGGCCTAGGACAGTTACCGCCTATGTAACCACCGTGGTGCGTCCCACGAAGACACTCTACGACACGCACACTGTTGAGGCTACTGCTTCCCCGAAAGCTACAGTCACTTTCACAACAACAACCACGTCCACGTCCACTACAGATGCGGTCGTTCCCAAGACAGACACAACCACAGTGCCTACGACGATTCAGTCGATTACCACGGATGTGTCGACCACAACAACGTATGAGTCGACCACAACCACCACTACTATAGTTCTCTCCGTTGGTGATCCCATCGGCGGCGGCGGCCTTGGCAAGCGATACTACACAACAGTCAAGCCGGCTTGTCCAACGACGTCAGCTCCGCCGTCCAAGCTGCCCACGTATGCGAAGAAGTGCTACAACACTGCGGCCTACTCCTCCGCTTGCTCGTGTGTTGGCGCTAAACATGGAGTCACGACTCTCCACCCATGCACTACGACAGTCACGTCGACCATCACGTCAACTCGTGGTTACCCCGTCATAACGCACGTTGCAACGACGGTGACACATACGCTCACTCTGCCGCAAATCACTTCCACGACCACCACGAGCACGACAAAAACTGTCACTACATCGACATCCACGTCCACCTCGCTCGTCACTAAGGCTTCTACGATCACCGAAGGCGTCACCACCGTATCGACCACCACGACGGTCGACGGTGGTGTGCTCACCACGACCAAGACTGATGCCATCTGCTCGAAACCGACCGGTGGCTTCAAACTGGAGATCCAGGGCGCGGCCGACTCGGTCGTGCCAGTGCCCTTGCAATTGGCGTTTACGGGCGACGATGACCCCGACAAGAGACTCATAACCACAGTCTCTCTTAGCCCTCTCCCCCAAGAGTTCGAGCTACAGTCAGGTACAAATTATCTGCAGACGGTTTTCGTCCAAGGCGACCCTGATATGATTATTCGCAGACCAGCGTTTAGCCTGAATGACGCTAACGCTATACTCTACGGGATTCCCGCGGACAGCGGTTCCTTTATTACTGCGTATTTGAAGTGCCGGATCAGCGACCCTTCAGATCCCAACGCTCTCGGTGTCGGTGGGTGCAGGTACCCGCTCATCTGCCAGGACTCTCCGACAGGGGCGACCGTGAACTTCGCCTACTGCACGACCGGCACTCCGGGGTTGCGCGGCCGTCTACCTTCACCCTCTACTGGGTGCTCGCTCGTTACCGTCGATGTGATAACCTTCCCTGCCTAAAGTATCGACACAAGCCGCTCTTAATCTCGGTATTATCAATGGCAGCGGCAGAGCGAGTCTTCGCTTACCCTGAAGGAGGTGTAGTGATCAAGAAAGACGGCTGATGGTCTTGAGATACCTTTAATCTAATAATGTGAATCAGAGCGTCGAGCTCAGTGCTTTTGAAACATGGTTGAACTTTACTGCAGTACTTCGAGAAGTGTGGAGCCTCGCAAAGAGGATATTCGACCATACCTAGTAGGATAGGGATAGGTCTGAACGCCATCAAACCAACATACTCAGCCTGTGTTAGACCGTCTTAGGAGAATGCGCACGTGGTAGATCGTTCAACTATCATTCACGAGGCTTGCATAGGCTGATCGAGTCTACAAGACTTTTGTTCGACATCCCACTCATTCGACAACCTACATTCACCTGTCCCAGTGTATTTCCATTTCACGGACATCCACGCGTAGCTTTGATGGATCCAGAACTGCGAAGCCACCGAGGGCGCGAGACCGACGAGATCACGACTGGAGCCATGCATCGGCGCCGCTCCCGCCGACTCAACTCGTACTCCGCACATGTATCATGAGACATTGTGTTTCCGACCAGTGCGATTTATTGCGCACGTTTCCAGCTCTATGCAAGCCCACTTCCCATCACCGATGAATGCCGTCACCAGCCTGTCGACAGCCCCGCGACATCTCGAGCACAGCCTGGCCGTCGCCCCTTCGACCCACTCTCATGTCGCAGGGTGCTCGCGATCCATCGCGGGCATGCCATCGCTGATCGAACGTATCCACCGTAGGTGCTGACCTCCACGTTCCGGTCGAGAGGAGCTTGGGCGCTCGCGCGATGAGCCTGCGCCAAGCGAGCGGGTGCGATCCACCCCGAATCTCCGTTGCGAACGGCGTTGAGTGCCGGTCGTGCGTCGACAGCTGCACACGGTGGAGATTGTTTGTGCAGCATGTCTTAGCAAGCATAAAGGCGGCGCGCTTGTACACCCGCTCGTAGACCGACCCCGCCTCTACCCCGAGCGTTCACCCTCCGAGGGGACACCAGAGTACTTCTTGAGGCTCTGGGTGCCAAGAGTAGTATTGTCGGTGTTCCGCTTGCATAAACGAATGTTTCTGCAAAGACAGTGGGGGGGGGAGGGAAGACGAACCCCCCTCGCCGTTCCCGCTAGCCCTAATACCGACCACCGCACATGAACCGAAACAGTTTCGCTGCACCCCCTACTTGCCTAAAACGCACTGATGCGTTGTGACAGAGGGTCGGTAAAGGGAGAGAATAGGTGCTGACCCGGCTCTGGCTGCCAGCCTGACCCCCTAGTTGGTTTCTTTTTTGAGCACCGCTAGCAGTTCAACTGTGCATCAATATGCGCAGCGAGGGGGGAGTGGATACTCCCCGGACAGTGGACCCTCCTATCTGGTCGATCGCAAAAGGGGAATGGCTCGATATCAAAAACGGCGATCGCGAGCCATGCCAGCCTTTCGTGATGTCTGAGCGGTGCGCTTCCCCTCTGATGGAAGTCATCGATCATGCGGGCGGGAACAACTTCAGCTCCAATGCAGAAGGCAAGTCGTAGAGAACGTTTAAACACCGGCGCATCCGTCGTCAGCTCTCGTAGGTTGTTGTGTTTCTCTTCAATTTCATTCTTGTCCCTCTCTCACCATCTTCTTAATACAGCCTTTGCGAGCGAAGTCTTTTCTTTTCTTCGTAGACGCTCGCCGTAATGGATCACGAACAGAACTTCCACCGTCAGGGCCGGTCCCAGACGCCCCAGCAGCAGGCTTTCTACCCTCATCCGGCGCAGCATACTCGTCCGTCGATGAAGACTCCCCCCTTCCCTACGCGCCCGTCTCCGCCGCCGGAATACCAGCAGCGTCAGCAACATGACGAGGCGCAATACCTCAATCAGCGCCGGTATGACCCGGACCAGCACCAGCGCGAGCAGCGGGAGTACGACCAAAGGCGGAGTGAGAGGAGTGACCGGCGACAGCAACAGCAGCAACAACACCAGGAGCAAGAGGGCCAACAACAGTACGAAAGACGCCACCACGAGTCGCGCTCTCAGGAGCGACCGTACGAACAGCAGCTGAAGGAGCGACAACAATACGAGCAGCAGCAGCTCCAGCAGCTCCGGCAACAGCGAGAGCAACAGCAACGCGAGCAACAACAACGAGAACAGCAACAGCAAGAACAGCAACAGCGAGAACAGCGAGAACAGCGAGAGCGAGAGCAGCGACAACGAGAGCAGCAGCAGCAACAGCAGCGAGAGCAGCAGCAGCAGCAGCAACGTGAACAAAAAAGTCGACAGGAAGAGGACGCGAGATTCCAGAATCCGTTCAAGCCAAAAACACCGCGCCAGAACACCTTCGAGGAGAAACACACTCAGCAGCAAGCGTTTCACCCGGTATCTCACCAACACAACCCCTTCAACGACACGAACCAGCAAGATGAACACAAACCGAATAACTTCCAACAAGAGAAGCATTCCGTGCCAGATCAAAAGTTCGAACAACAACAGACCTTCGGGCAGCAGCAGTCATTCAACCAGCAACAAGCTTTCCACCAAGAGCAGCCAATGTAACAGCAGCAGCAGCAGCAAACAGTTCAGCAACAGCCTGCTCCCAAACAGGCTCCCGTTATTACGATTCGTCGCCCGGAGATTGATGAGCTTGATTACTGGCGAGACCGTGTCAACAAAGCCGCCGCCGATCTCCCGTCTGTACTTGCCCAGGAAGGGGATGCTCCATGGTCTTCGGAATTCTTCGACTGTTTCAACCCGATCGATACCTGTCTCATCACCTATTGTTGCCCGTGCGTAACCTTCAGCAAAATCCACCACCGTCTTCACAAGGACAAGAACCTCGCAGGCTGGAGCTATATCAACAACACTGTCAGTACAATTCCCATTTCACCATGTTCATTTACTAACGCGGGGCAGTGTATCTCCTATTACATCAGTTCATGGTTTGGTCTTCAATGCCTCGGCAACTTCCTCCAGCGTACGGAGATCCGCGCCCGCAGCAATCCCAAGTTGAAGGGCGACTTTGTTGGTGATTGTATGAAGGTATGTCAGCAGTAGAGGATCTATTTGACGGCTTCCTGACTTGTATACTCTAGGCATGGTGCTGCGCCTGCTGTGATCTCATTCAGCAAGATAAGGAATCACAGGCACTGGTGGCCCGAGAGTCAGGTGGCGTTGTTACTCAGCCTCAACTTAAGAAAGAGGCAATGAGCTATAACCACCCCGACTGGTAGAGGAAGAGTTCAAGTGATGACCTGTCTCGATCACGAATAATAGACACGGAAGCTCTTGCCTATAAAGCAGGAGCAATTGGCCTGATACGCCAGGCTAGGAGCGTGGTATGCTATACTCTAACCACCTTGGCTATAACAACATCGCATCGGCAGGCTCCGAGCATGTTTTTCCAAAGCTTCACAGCAGTATACATGGCACACGAAGTGTAGAGGGCTTTTTGAAGCAAGAGGTCAAGGCGTTTGGTGTGGATACCCTATTTCTATATAATATTCCTAGACCAGAACGTGTTATAAATAGCGTCTATGACCTAATGAAGCATTCTCAAGTCATCATTTGATCTGCCAGATTTCCTTTGCATTAAAGAACTATCGAAAAGGGTATCATATCGTCGTAGTTGATCTTCACAACACCAGCTCAGTGAGCGGCACGCCAGTCACATGCAGTGAATGGCTTAGGTAAGCTTGCAGTAAATCATGTGGGGCTTGAGTGGCAGCAACCCATCTAGCGCGCGGGATCGCGTCGCCTTTCACTTATCCCGGCGCAAACGCGTACCGCCTGGACTGTCGAGAGTTTTCTAATCTCATTCTATGGCGTTGCACTTCTGAGAACTCTTGCCACTGATGGCTCCGTCGATCACTCCGGCGCGACGGCGTCGGGAGCCGGTCTCAGATGAAGATGAAGACGATCATACTGGATCTAGTCCATCGCGAGCCTCCAAACGCGCCCGCAGCGACAGCCCCGACAGCCCTTCCCAGAACCCGCCGCTTCCTAAAGGTTTCCTGGCAGCCCAGACGAATGGCACTGGTATCAACGGTTCGACTTCTGCGACTCAGCGTGAGCACCAACCAGGTTCGATCGTGCGTGTAAAGCTGCGCAACTTTGTCACTTATGCGGCGGTTGAGTTCTTCCCCGGGCCCACCCTCAACATGGTGATCGGTCCAAACGGCACAGGGAAGAGCACACTGGTTTGCGCGATCTGTATCGGGCTGGGCTGGGAGACCAAGTATCTAGGCCGGCAAAAGGAGGTCTCGGAGTTCGTCAAGCATGGCGAGGCAGAAGGCCGGATCGAGATCGAGCTGAAGCGCAAGCCACGCCAGAACCGTAACCCTGTCATCTCGTGTCAGGTAAAGCGCGATGCGAACAAGACAGTCTACGCGATCAACGGCCGAACATGCAGCAAGAAGCAGGTTCAGGAGCTTGCGCGCAGTTTCTCCATTCAGATCGATAATCTCTGCCAGTTCCTTCCTCAGGACAAGGTGGTCGAGTTTGCAGCCATGACACCTGTTGACCTCCTGCACTCGACCCAGCAAGCTGTTGCCTCTAAACAAATGATCCGCTGGCATAAACAGCTTGGCGAGTGGCGACAGGCCCAGCGGAAGGTAGAGCAAGAGATGGCCACCGGTCAAGAGACCTTGAAGAATCTGGAGAGCCGCCAGCGTACGCAGGAGTCGGATGTAGCACGAGTGCGTGAGCGCGAGCAAGTCAAGAAAACCATCGCTCAATGGAAACTGATTAAACCATTTGTACGATACCAAGAAATCGGAACCGAACGTGTAGCACAGAAACGACGAAAGGAGGAAGCTGAAAAGGACCTCGACCGCCTGCGCGACGAACTCGAGCCGGCTTTACGTGCGGTAAATGCAAAGGAGACATATTGCGACGCAATAAAGGTTGCATTAGGGGAGCGTGTGAAGGCCGTGGAGCAAGCGGACAAGGAATGTGCAACTAAAGCAGCTGCCCTGGATGCTATGCAACACGACTTTAATAAGTTGCAGGCCGACGTCGAACGGGAGAAGAAGAGCATCAAAGATGACCGTGTCGACATGACGAGGCTGGTCGAAGGACTGAAGACCATAGAGTCTTCAATGAGGAATGAACCACCAGAAGTTGATCTTGCGGGCATCAACGAAAACATCCGCACCAAAGAGCGACGTATCATTGAGATCCGTGAGGACGAACAGAGAGCTCTCAAAAACGACTTCGAAAAGGCGAAGGAGGAGGCTGGCGAGATTATGCGGAAGAAGAAACAACGTGAAATGGATCTCCAGAGTTTTGAATCTCGTGCCGGCCAGCAGGAAGACAAACTTCGCAAAGCCAATGAACAAACATACAGGGCATGGAAATACATCCAAGACCACCAGGACTCGTTCGAAAAGCCCGTCTTCGGCCCACCAATGGTTGAGTGCTCCGTCAAAGACCAGAAATATGTTCCGCTTATGGAAGCTCTGTTCCAACGAAACGATTTCCTATACCTCGTCGCCCAGACGCGTCAGGACTTCCGGAAACTACACGAGCTCGTCAAGGAGCGACTGCGTCTCCCAGAGGTCAACATCCGCACCTCAATGAACGGTCTTGACCGCTTCCAGCGTCCGCCTGTTTCCTCAGCTGACATGCAACGATGGGGGTTCGAGGGATGGGCGCTCGATTTCATGGATGGTCCGGAGCCTGTCCTCGCCGCGCTTTGTGAGACATGCAACCTGAACCGGACTGCAGTGGCGTTTCAAGATACGACCCAGGCGCAATTCGATGCCATCGTGGCGAAAGGCAACATTCAGTCGTGGGTCACGTCCAAGTCCTACTATCGCGTGAACCGCCGGCGCGAGTATGGACCCGATGCTGTCTCGACGGTCGTCAAGGACGTGCGACCACCACAAATTTGGACAGATCAGCCCGTAGATCCCGAAGCGCGGCTAGAGATCGAACGCGAGATCGAACAGTTAGGTGGACAGTTTGACGAGCTGAAGGCAAAAGCACAAGACATCCAGGTAAAACTCAAAAATACAGCGAACCAATTGGGGACGCTTCAAGGCGAGATAGACCTATTAAAGAAAGAGAAAGATGAGAACCAGAAACTACAAAGCCATTTCAAAGCTCTACCAACGCGGAAAGGTTTGAATTTTCACTCAATTTGGTGAACTCTATGCTAACATTTACAGCGAACCAAGAGCAAAGGATCGAGGTTCGCCAGCGACGCCTTGACGAAGCACGTGACAAGATGCAGGAGCTGATGGTCAAGAAAGACGACATGACTATCGCCCGGGGCCGAGCTACGATCGGCTATACGGTACGTTCTATCACGCAATGCGCGATCCCAGCTAATGTAGGCAGGAAACTACTGAAGCGCTCCTAAAAGCTCACCAGGCGCTCTACGAAGCGGAAGTGATGTTGATCGAAGGCACATCCGATCACGAGACGCTGGTTGAGCGCAACCAGACTGTCAAAGAGACGCTCGATCAACGGAAGCGCGAAGTGCGGGAGATCGAGGATGCGTTCAAGAAGCTGACAGCAGAATATCACGAGGCGCTCGCCGAAGCAAAGCGACTCACGCCCCAGCTGTCGGATGAGGACCGGGCGTTCGTGTCAGAGCATGGCAAAAAGAGCATCGCCGACGTCGCCGCCGAGCTCGCATCCGCCGAGGCGCGCTTAGAACTGATGCACGGCGGCAGCAGCCGGGTGTTGGCCGAGTACGAGGATCGTGCAAAGCGCATCGAGCAGCTGCAGCGGCGGCGCGACGAGTGCAGCGCCGCGCTGGCAGATATCAACACCAATATTGGCCGAGTGCGTACACGCTGGGAACCCCGGTTGGATCACCTGGTGCGCCGGATCAGCGACGCGTTCGCGTTCAACATGCGTCAGATCCACTGCGCGGGCGAGGTCAGCATCCACAAGGACGCCGACTTCGACCAGTGGGCGATCCGCATCCAGGTCAAGTTCCGCGAGCACGAGGCCCTCACGCAGCTCGATGCTCATCGCCAGAGCGGTGGCGAGCGCGCCGTCTCCACCATCTTCTACCTCATGAGTCTGCAAGCCCTGACACGCTCGCCGTTCCGTGTCGTCGACGAAATCAACCAGGGCATGGACCCGCGCAACGAGCGCCTTGTCCACGGCCGCATGGTCGCCATTGCTACTGGTAATGATGAATGGGAGCAGTACTATCGCGATCACCTCGCAGGCAGCGCCTCGTGGCAGACGGGCGCCGACGGAGGCACTCTTCGTGGTGATGCAGAGGGCGAACGCACGCGCAACACTGCCGCACAGCACGGCGGAGACGATGGGAGGAGTGGTGCAGAAAATAATGCAGCAGACGACGACGAAGACGAAGACGACGACGAAGACCTCCCGCGTCGACGCAACCGCCGCAGCGCCGCGCAGTCAACTAGCGCTCGCAGGCCCAGCAATGCATCATCGAACGAGGATGAAGAGGAGGACGAGGGCGAGGACATGGCATCGAGTCCCGGCGCAGCGCAGTACTTCCTCATCACACCTAAACTGCTGCACGGCCTGCGCTATGAA
This sequence comes from Erythroxylum anguifugum, assembly GCA_027478595.1. Lineage (NCBI taxonomy): Eukaryota > Viridiplantae > Streptophyta > Magnoliopsida > Malpighiales > Erythroxylaceae > Erythroxylum > Erythroxylum anguifugum. The sequence goes on from JANIPN010116804.1 coordinate 12,415, forward strand.
GAGGGCATGACGGTGCTATGCATCGCGAGCGGCGAGCATCTCGCAGCTCCGGAAGCAGTCGACTTCGGCCGAGCACTTGCCATGCGTCGCGCCGTAGCCGCATCCTAGGCCTAGGCGCGTCTGTTTTCGATCTGAGAAGGCGATCATCTAGAGCCAATCCATCCCGTGTCGCGGCTCCTTCTCCGCGTCTTTTGACATCTCGCGCTTCGGTATTAGCTATACGTAAAAGTATATCGTTCCACATCGGCTAAGATACTAGAACAGGCGAGCTCCGCTCCAAGGGCCACAAACTGTCATGGTAGCCATCCTTCGGCCGTAGCTCGCGCCGACGCGCGTTCGCCTCTGGTGTCCTCACCGCCTGACCTCCGGAGTACCAGTACCAATTGCAATTTTGAGCGGGAAGCCCGTCCCGTGCTTTGGGTCACACTAACACACTTTTCTGAGTTCATGACGATTGGATCCCCCCGCTAGCGAACATAGCGCGACCTAGCGATCCTGTATCCTGGTGCCCGGGAATGGGGAATGACCTGCGATGCCTTTCCAGGGGCGATCATTAGGTCGGCGCAGCAGCGGCACCACCCACTCCAAGCCGCTCAGCGTTCCCCAGGGGGCGTGATACCCATGGGACGCACGCTCAGCGCCTCAGCACCGAAACATGGTAACCAGATCCTTCCCACGAAGCTGCAGGAGGATCGCAACGATCAGCACTTAGAGCGGCTGGGTTGCCATACCCGCGGTACTGCTACATTTGTGGGACCCGACCCGGATTGTCAATCGGCCGAGTTGGGATCACGTCGTGCTCATCGGCCGAGCCTCAGCTGGTCATCCTAAGCTTCGACCATTGCCAGGAAAGGAACGCACGGGTTCGGGCTGGGTCCACTGGCAATCTCCGTTGTACTGGATCACTGGCGCCCCTAGTCGCTGGCTTCATCCGTAGCGTGCCCGCAGGCTCCGCGCAATAGCGCCGGGTGCGATGGACGTCCTTTCGGGTGCTCCGCCCCGCAACGGGTTGGGGGAGGGGGGGGGGCCATCATTCATCTTTTCCGTGTGTCAGGGTACGGCGGTACATCTGCGTGGCACGGACGCCTACACAGGGTACCTGACGGGCATCACCCAGTCCACCATGCGCGGCATCCCAGGGGCCTGGTCGCTGGGCCGTAAGTCGGGTTAGGAATGGAAAGTGGAGCATGCACTTAACGACACCCCCCCTGCCACGTACTGTGCGTGTACCGTGTACTTACCGTGTCTTGTGTACTCGCTCCGGCCGAGGCGGTGGAGTACCGCGCCTAGCAAACCTTACCCGCTTCCAGCGTTAGGGCCGCAGCACTTGTCGGTCATATGACCAGCCCATTGACGTGAAATGAACACGAATCCTGCGTTTACGACACGTTAGCCCGATCGCCTTCCCACCCTCCTTTCCAATAACGGCTGGAGCCGCGAGGTGAGAGGGCTCGTTGCTTCATCCTGGTGAAGACATGGCGGCGATTGCTGCTGGTAGGGATTTGTTCCAACTTGCGCTGAATCGTGATCGCGATGGAGGCTTTGCCGACACGTAAACTGCCTCGATTTCGGATCCACTCGAGTCTGTCTGGTGCAAGGCGAAAGATACCGAGGGCGCTTCACTTCAGCACCCATCCTATTGTAGTCCAAGGACGAGGACGACAATATCCGTCAGTACGTGTAATTCTGAGACGAGCCCTGGAGCTATAGAGAGATAAGCAGTTAAGAAGGAGCGCGTAAATCTCGAATGCCTTAAGGGTAGAACTGCAGGAACCGAAACGCATCCTTCAGGTGGGTTGATCTTCAACGCGAGTGGAGCCGGCGAGGTATCCACCATGGTATTGCGCTTGTTGTCCGATCCCGATCAAACATTCAGCTGTCGCCTCAAGCCACTCGATCTCGGCAAGGATTGATAAATACAGTATTGCAAGTGCCCTGTGCGCAGTTCCTCAAGGCGGCAACAGCGGGATGGCGGGATGGCGGTTTCCGACCCCTGTGTGCGCTAGTTGGCCGAGATGGGTGTAATACTGCTTCTAAGGCCCCGATCATCTCTGAGACTATAGGGCCCTAGCGGTACCAATATCCTCTTTCTAGTGCTAGGCTTATCGGAGAGCTATTCCATGTATCGTCGCAATACAGTATCTCCTGTGGGTGTTTTGCTCGGAACGGGAGGGCGAAGTAACTGTGATCTCAGACGGTAAGCGAATGCTTTTATCTTCTCTATTTTTCCGAGACATATTCCGAGATTCTTACCGTAGATGAGCTTGTGTACATACAACGTAATATCCTTTAAACACCGAGCGGCTTATAGTGCGTCCTTGCCCAACTGCGTTCATCTCAGATGCACATCCCTCAAAGAAAAGCTGTCACCCAAAGCAGGCGTTCGGGCAGGGGTGTGATCGGTGTCCAGGGTCAACCTACCTATCAAGAAGCTGACCCAGCGTTCTTTCGCTGCAACCCTGGTGTGCAGTGTCACATACAGCAGGCACACGGCAAGCATGCGCGATTGTACCAGTATGGTGCTCACTGTACATTAGAGACACCCCCAATTTAGTAATCACCGCAAGGGCGGGAAAGCTTCAGCCTTGGAGGCCTAGGTGGAGCAAATCCCATGTTCCTTTAGAGGGGGTTCTGGGTCGGCCATCAAGCATCTTCGGGCTGCAAGAAGTCTTTCCAATATTGCTTAATATTCTGCCAGGGTCAAAGAATAGTAAGCACCATGTATGTGACTTGCGCGCCCAAGATCACATTGACGCGTACCCAGTCTAGTGATCCAGTGCCAAGCTTACACAGCTGAAGCATGCGTGATTTGCGAAATCTCGATGTGGCCTGGATTCCCAACCCTCGTCGCCCAAGGATGTCGGCCAACTTGTGTCACCCGCTTTTGAAAAGGGGCACTTTGTCAAAGAGACGGCCCGTCGCCCATCAATGTCGCCTCGAAACACCCTGGGGCTGGCACACCACGCGGGACCGTCGCGGCGCGGCCTGGCGCCAAGGTGACATAGCGACACCATACGTGGTCTCGGCTCTTCTGATTCGACCGTTACGCTGCAACGGGATTTGTCTGCCTGTGGCAGGGCACAACGACACTGCGCCGATCACTGGAGCGATTGGTTGGCGGCCCTTTTTCGAAAGACTGCATTATCCGCCAAATTTAGGGTACAACACGAATGGAGGAAAAGGGGTCGGCAATCTGTTTTTGAGGAAGTCTTCCGCTGATCTTACCAGACATTCGTATTGCAACTGCTGGTAAAATTTGCAAACGAAAATTCGAGTTGGTAGCATGCCACGATTCAAGAGCACGGAAGTACCACTCAAGACATGTCCAATGATCCAAGAAGCGGCCCCAGGATGATGCTTGCTTGCCGCGTGCCTCACCGCTGGGGTTTCCCTCCGTCGGGTCATGTTCCCAACTCCATGGAACAGGTACTCGCCGTTGCCAAGCGGTTGTGGGCGGCCCTTCGCCGATTGGTGCTGACCCAAGAGGAGGACCCGACAGACGGGTTCGGGGGATGACTAAGGCCCACACTACCTCGAACTATCACTCCCCTGTGGAGCCAGAGATACATCGACTCCCCAGCAAAACACCAGCAACGTAGTATGTGCACACCCGCTAGAGATGCCGTGCCTTGCTTCGAGATCAAACTCTCGGCCTAGCGTCAACAAGGGCTCGGTCCATCCCCGTTCTCGACGTAACAACGAGGAAAGGATCGCCTGGGGCGAACCGTCCAGACCCAGCGGGATGGTCACAGTGGGGCATGCCTCGTGGGCCGGGTCGTTGATTCGTGCCGTTGACATGGCCAAAGTGGCCGAACGATATGGAGATTGTGGTAATTCTGCCGTCCCGCAACATACGGCTGGGATGGTGGAGACGGCAAAGTGGGTCATTCCCGACGCCGCCAGGTCCAGCTGAACGCCTCTCAGGGACGTGGGTGTCATGAAGGCGCCGAAGGTTGCTATTTCTTGCCTTTCGGCGTCGGTGTCTCGCCTCTTTCGGCGCTATAGATGGGCTAGATGACATGCCCGGCGATCGAGAGCAACCTTACTTCGCCATGTGACCCTATGCGAAAGGCCTAGAAATCGGTAACTGGGCTGCATACCTTGCCGGTGCATGAACGCCTCCTGCAGGTCCCAGGAGAGGAGCTGCTCTGGCCACAGGCCCTTTGCCGCATAAGCCAGATGCCGTTATTCGGCGGAACGGAAGCCATCTATCCGATCCACGATAACAGATTAGCCCTGTACTCACGCCGTTCGTTCCCTCCAACCATGTTTGCACTCTAACAGGCTGGCTTTATGTCCTTTTGGTTCTTTCTTGCCTTTTTCAGGGCACGTACTTGTAAATCCGTACTGAAGAATACTCAACGCGAGAAGCGGAACATTAGGTAGGCCGCCAGGAATTGTTAACGACTGAAAAAGGGCGTACATCTAGCCCTATAGAATCAGCGCAATGTCACTTTGTAGAGGAAAAACGCAGTTACTATTTGAAATACTACTTTTCGAGACCCGTGCACTATGTGATTATGGTGGTGGACAAGGCGAGTAGCGATGATCGCTTGTCCCGGACTTTCGTACCGTAAAGCGTGATCGCAAAATGAAAACATGATGTCTTTGCATAGTTGTGATGTGGATTAGTTCATATAATATGAAGTGCTTGACATGAATAACATGAGTTGAAAATTCTGATCCCGTGGGAAAAGAGAGGCAACTGGTTGACCGGAAATACTATCGGCAAATTTGCTAAACGTTAACCGAGCCTCCGTACAGGCGGCCAATGACGCAAGCTCCAGCGTGATACTATTTGCGAAGCACTCGTTTTGCCAAGAACAGAAACCTTCCATAGGAGACAAGTTAATTTGCTTGGCGCCAAACAGTCATTGAAAGGCGCCAGAACTTTCATGGAAGTGATGAAAATCATCATGATGCTAAGGATTTCAATGAAAGATCGCCAAATTGAGACAGAATCCCATCTCCACAATCCCATCTCACATCTTTTCCTATTAACCTAGCGGAAAACCCCGGATGATGACCGAACTACTCTTATGCTGTTGTCAGGACTTTTGTTTTAGAAGTATCAGGGACTACTAAAGCGATTATATTCTCCGCGATACTCGCTCTTTGTATGACAGGAGGCCTTTGAACATCGCGTTCCAAACGCTAACTAGTTCCTAGATTCCTACAATCTCGTACCGGGAGAGAGCCTTGCTTCTACAAAGATTCGACCTTCCAGATTGACTCCTCTGAGTTAGTTTCTACAGATTCCTTGCTTATCGGGGAACATGGTGAAACTAAAAGGTATGGACCTGCGAGAAATTGGGCTGGCCACAAGACGGTGATAAAAATTTCCGGATTCAAATGCTTTTCCTTCGCTAATTTCAAACAAACCATGATTGACCATCATCATGAATGAGGTTTCTTTCCCCTCTATGAGTCTTCCAATGATTCCATCTGGAATGGCAGCAACTTTATCTATTATTCTTGTACAACAATTACCGAGATGTCAGTCAGCGCGGGAACGGATTCATCCGCGTCGGGATAGCCGCCGTCTCGGCCAGTTATCTTAGGGTACATCGGACCCGCCGAGCAACACCCATCACAATAACCTTGTGTGACCATGCTCCCCATCGGAGCGTTTAACAGGCAACCGGCTTTGCATCACTATTCAGCGGACTCTATCGACGATGCTGCAGCATTCCTGCGATCATGACCGCAGGAAGCGGGGCTCGCAGGATGGCAGGAGTGTGATCGACAAGCGCCAGACTATGGCCACAGACACCACATAGCGGTCACCCTTCGTACCTCCTAGAAGGATTCCACCAGAGGATTCGAGCTGCAGCTGCAGCTACAGCTCCAACGCGGGGATCGATGATTCCCCCACTGTGTAACGTCGCCGTTCTCGTTCAAGATGGAAAGCTCCTAAGTGCATTTGCACCAGATAAAGCAGAAATCGATCGGCCGATACCTGCTTTCCGCCTCTACCCAGCGTCCATTCATTCCACCGGCGAGCCGGATGGTCCTCACCGCAAAGCCGGGGTGTCGGATGGCACTGCTAGAACGGAATCAGGCGTTCTGCGAACGACAACGCAGACGAAGAGGAATCCGATACCACTAAACCCCTCCAGTTTCCTTCACCGCCACAGCAAGGGCCAGTGCTACCCCTCTCCCCCATGCTCCTCCTCCACCACCCTTCTCAGCAGCCGCAGTAGCAGCACCAGCACCAGCAGCGTCACCATCAGCGGCATCATCATCACCATCATCATCGACGTGGTTGGCCTAGGCCTGGTCCACTGCGGGATCTCAC
>JANIPN010117198.1:0-18689 GCA_027478595.1 Erythroxylum anguifugum
TCTTCAAACAGACTTAACCAGAGCAGTCCGAACGTCGTGCCCGCCGCCACCCCCGCCGCGACCTGCGCCGGCGTGTGGTACTGCAGGTAGATGCGCGCGCCCGCGACGCCGGCGGCCAGCAGGACGGTGGCCGCGGCCAGGGCGCGGAGCTGGTTGGCGGGGGCGGGGAGGGGAAGGGGTCCGTCGTGCTGCCGGTGTACAACAACGGGCTGGTGCCGGCGCAGGAGGAAGAGGGCGAGGTAGGCGGCGAAGAAGGAGAGGAACTGGGCGTGCGAGGAGGGCATGCCGTAGCCCTTGCCGAGCATTTCTGTGGAGTGTCAGTGTATGAGCATATGTCTCGAGAACGTCACCGCAGAGGGAGAGAGAGACATCGTCACCCTGCCCTCAAGTGGTGACGGTCGTCGGGGGTGGACTCGGACGCACTCGTCGGCCGCTCCTCCTTGATCAGCCGCTTCAGCGCAAAGTTGACCGCCTCGCAGCTCAGCTGGCCCGCGAACATCAGCGCCACCTCGGCCTCGCGCGTCGCCCACAGCAGCGTCACGTACGCGACGCACAGCGCCTGCGGCACGAGGGAGAGCCAGGCGGCGAGGTAGGCGACGGGGTCGCCGGGGACCTGTGGTCAGAACATGAGCGAGAGATCACAAGCAGTAGCCCTGCGACGCGCGCGCCGGAAACGTACATAGTGGACGTGTGTGAGGGACAGCGACGCCAAGGGCGTGTCGTCCTCCATGTTGGGGGGAAGCGATAGCTTCGCGTGGAGGGGAGATGGAGAGGTAGACACCAATCGGAAATCGGAACAATGATACTGGCCGGTGTTCAGAGTCAACAACGACACGCACACACACAATCAGAACGTCGGTTCCCGCGCGCGCGGTAAAATGTTTGCGGGTGTAATCACGGTGTGGTGTGACGTAAATTCAACCGCGCGGCCGAGGAGGCGAGAGATCTCGACTCAGTGAGTTTCCGCTGCGCGCGGATGAGGACGTCGGAGTTTTATCACTGTTCATGAACACTTGTTCAAATGGAAATGTCCGTTGCTGCTTCTCTCGTGATCGATGTGTGTGAGAGAGGCCATATGTTCTCTCACAAGTGATGATACAGTATGTTGTTGTTTGGTTTATGTTACAGGAGCCCTAATCTAATCTAACATTTTACACACGCACACACACACAGCTCTCCATCGCTGTCCTTGTAGCTAGCTAGAAGAGAGAAAAAACCCGTCTGCTCGGACGACAAACCCAGCACCGCACCGCACAGCACAGCACACGCTTCTATTTCACCTCCCCTTCTCCTTCTCACGCCCGAGGATGCGCACCGCATCCGTGCTCCCCACGTAGCTGAGACCGCTCCAGATGGTCGTGAGGCCCACCACCCACTGCGCGCCGACCAGCCCGTCGCCGAGCCGCCAGGCGGTCACGATGCTCTCAGGGACGAGCGGCATCGCGACCGTCGCGCCGATCAGCACCAGCTGGAGCGCCGTGTTGACCTTGCTGATCCCCGTCGGACGCACCTCCGCACTGGGCAGGCTGAAGTCCCAGTAGCGCGCCATGGTCTTGGGGGGCGGGAGCGAGATCCAGCGGTAGTAGATCGCGGCCAGGGCCAGGAGCACGTCGCGTCCGAGGATGACCACCGCCAGCGGCCACGGCAGGCGGGCCTGCGCGGCGAGCGCGAGCGTCGCCGCCGTCATCAGCGTCTTGTCCGCCATGGGATCCAGCACGGAGCCGACCACGCTGGTCTGCTTCCATCGCCGCGCGAGATATCCATCCAGCGCGTCCGTCACGCCCGCGTAGACGAACAGCCCGAAGGCCGCGAGGTGCGACGCGTCGTGGACGATGAGATAGGCGAGGCCGGGGCCGGCCAGGAGCCGGGTGAACGTCAGGAGGTTGGGGATCGTGTAGATGTTCTCGTGCACGGTGGCGGCGGCGGCGCGGATCGAGCCACGTGGTTTCGGCGATGCGGACGATGGCGGTGGACGACCGGACGTCGCATCGTGGGGTTTCTCATCTGCCCGGAGACATGTGGAAGTACTGGAGAACAAGCGTGCTGGATTCCAGTGGCTCGCTGTTGATGTCTCGAGCGTACGCGGTCGCCATGGATGTGTCCTTGAGCTTGCCGTAGCCTGCGACCACCATGCTGTTCGCTCTCCGGTGCGCTCACGACGGCTCGTTCCCAACGTACCGCTTGTCCAATGTTCCCGGGGCCGGTGTATGGATGAGGAGGCATATCGCGCTGATTTAGACACCGCAGGCCTCCCGTACCGGAGTGCTGGGGCGGTCTCCCTGAAGAAGCATGATGGAGCTTCACCGATCGACCTCCACCGAAGCTCGACTCCCAACGCCCGTAGCGTCAACGGCGAAGCACACGCCGCCGTCATCGCTTCTCGCTCGCGCACACGTCGGAGCTGCGCCTGGACATGAATGATTCTTCGTGCCGAGCGATGACGTGCAACTCGTCTCGAGCTACCTGTGTAACGAAGGTAGCACCCTGGACAATCGAGATGGATCGCGGGCAGTGGTTGCCACTGATGCAATACGAGAATGAATCTGCATCAGAAAACGTGCCTGAAATCGCGAGTGGTGGCGTGTTCCTGGAGCAGATCTCGGTCGCCATTGACGACAGCAGGGTCGCCGGATGACGTGTGGTTTGTGCGACTTCCCTCCAGTTCAGGGAGGCCAAGCCGGGAAAGGGAGCTTCTCGCGTCGCGGCACACGCGCGCCTGGGCGAGGGGAAAAGCCACAGGGGAAGCTTTTCCGCTTGACTCCGGAACCCCCGCGGGCGATGGATGTGGTTCCGCGCCGCCGCAGCCACCCGGTGGCCCTTTTCCCATGTCCTTTCTTTGAACGAGGAGGGCCCCAGTTTACCTACAACAGCGTGGAAAGTTGGCTAGGGTTTCGCTTACCAGCCTCTCCAGGCTCCAGCTGCTAGACATAGGGTGATCGATGGTCCGTGAGTGGCCTGATATGACATTGCGCCAGTTTTTGTGCTGTTGTTCGAAGCTTCCATCCGACCACCAGGATACACCGCCCCTCGTGTCTTGGTCGTATGTACGCCGCAACCCATGCGAATGGCTCGGAGCTTTCTCCGTGGTTGTTTGTCAGCTCTCCGACTATTCCTTCAATCGGAATTTGATGACGATATCGCAACCAATCCTGAGATAGCGCGTGACAACATATCGAGGATGAACATCTTGGTAAACGGTACCAATCTGGACATCTATGCCCAAAGTAGTTCGGTGGCGTCGCACGTGGTAGTGACTACTTGGGTAGCGCACCAAAGCTCTCATCGAATCGGCAGCTGCGGAAAGGTTTGCCTCGAGGTGTGTTTCCGAGCGAGCCCCTTCCGCTACCGCAAAAGTCTTTTGCCCGACGTCCGGGAACGTTGAGGCCCGAGTCTAACCCCCAAAGGTGCTATTTTGGAACCACAAAGAACGTCTGAAGGGCACCAGTCGCCCAAATGCCGGCTCGATGAGGGACCCACCTGCAAAGTATCACAGCGTCACTGACGGAATGTTCGTACCTCCTGGCATCCCACCTCCGGACGACGATCGCGGCTGACGGGAACGGAAAGGTTACGGCGTGTTGGGTCATTAGCGTGGAGGTGCAGCTTCCGGGAGTGACGGGCTTGACGGAGAACCGCCAAGGTCGAAAAACGTCTCACACGGAAGCTACTTGTCCCTGACGCTGTGCCGTGTTCGGGAACATCTTTCCTACCTCGTTTCCTCAAAAGCGGCGATCCGGTATCCAGCCCACCGAGACCAAGTGGAATACAGCTGGTGACGTGCGCATGAGCAAATACGGCCACGAATTGGTTTCCAAGATCTTCGTCTCCGATAGACGGGACGCCTTAGCGATTGTGATTTTAGCGATCCCCAATTGATTGAGATCTGTGGACCAAGCTTGGCTTGTCGATGACGGTCATAGTGGCATGGCAGTAAAGACAACGCGGCCCTGCATGGGTTCGTGCGCGGGCATTTCACGAGCGAGGTGTGTGCTGTTACGGAATCGGAAACTGTTTGATTCCGAGAGTTGCGACATGAGTCTCGGTGATGCCGAGAGGGTTTGGCAGCACGAACGGGCTCCGTTGCGCACACACACACACACAGCGCTGAGACATTTTTGTGCGAAAGTGTCGTCGAGGACTGGCAGCCACACGGCGCGCGGGCGTGCGCCAAGCCAGCAGATGGTGACGGGGCTGAAGGTGGGTAGTAATGCGAGCCGGTGCATATGGGGAATGTATTGGTGCCCATCGTGTAGAGTTGCCCAGAAGGGGGGAGACAGCCAGCTGCTGATGAGGACTGCACGCCTCGCGGCGGAATGTGGCTGCTGGTCTGGACACACTCCCACGTGAAGAGGCACTCGCGTTCATACCTACCAAAAGGGTGGTTCCCCAACGGAGCAGGGCGTTTGCCGCACTTCCCGGACTGTTAGGTCCCCCCGTTTCGCCTAGCTTTGCACTGAGCACCAGTCTGTCGGGTTTGACCTTTCCTTCGCGCCGCATCCGAAGGGTCAATGCTATATCCTCGTGTGAACTTTCCCCGCTGAAATTGATGCTCTAGCGGCTGCCAAACCTATCGTTTGAAAACTGTGGAGCACGCCCTGCAGGCTTCCGCCTCGAGACATCCTAGACGATTGATGATCCCTGCCGTGCATGACAGCTGGCACCCCTAGACAAGGACACGCAGCTAGCTAGCGTTAGCCTCAGTCCGTCTGGCCCCCGGACGGTCGCGCGCAGAGTACCCTTCCAAGAACAACCCGCGCAGCGCGCACGTTCCCGCGCTTGCAGGCGCCAAGCCGGTCGCAGTTCACTGGATCGATGGGCGGCGCATGCACCGTTGGCATGTACCAAGATTGAAACCCTTCGGCAGAAGTAATTTCGTCAACCAAGCCAGTGGGAACTGGGCAGTACCATGCAGCTGACAGAGTTGCGCCGACTTGCGGGTTCTGGACGTCCCGAATCAAGATTTCACGGAGAATGCTTCATACCTTGTCGATCACTGCTCGTGAAAGCCTCAATGAAGTAGTATTGTCGAACAGGGTATTGCAGGAGGTGTTTCATTGCATGTCAACCGATCAACACTCATGATCGGAGTTGTCAACACGCATGTGATCAAATCAGCTCCATAGAACGGAGCTAGACCAGCCGTGAAGGTCGACCAATATGCAGCAATTCGCACCTGACCGTTTGGTACAGTAAAGAGCCCTTGCTGGCTTTGGGTAGATGGCCGCATTGTGGTCCCACTTTTTAAAAGATCGCCGGTCATGTTGCGGCATATATTGAGCCACAAGATGATATACCTTGCTTAGGTAGGCTCTCTTTGTGTAGCATCCTCTACCCCGACTGATGAGGCCCGATTAGATTGCTTTCCACCTAAGCACATGTTCGGTTAGGTGACAACGTGGATCTGCTAGAACCAAATGGATATAGAGTACAATAGATTACCTACCTGTAAAAGCCACTGTGAAGCGTTGCTCTGCCACCCATACCACATCTGATTGGCATGGGGGTATCTAAGAGCTCCGGCGGACTATGATTGAGATGCGGAGACGCCAACCAGCCAAACGTCCAAGGATCGGCAATCGGGGGTCCAGCTCTGTTCGCTCCAGACCTTCTTAGATCCTCGGGCAGCGGTTTGAAAGGAGGAGTCTCCGGTGCCTAACACCATAGAAGCTAGCCTTTGTGACTGGTCCCACATCTCCTGTTCGCAGGCATCCGCACGGCCGGGCGGCCTCGCAGGAATCTGGTCTTCTCCGCTGGCATATTGGCGCAGAACCATCGAACGATTTCATTTCTCAATCTGTTTGCAATTTCAGGGGTGCTTCTTCACTCACACCGCCACCAAGCCTTGCCATTCTATGTATTCAGTTCCGCCCCGATTTTGGGGGATATCCTGTTCAGTGCATTCCTCCCACTTAGTGACAGACGCACAGTAATGGGACCACCGCGGTAACAGATGGTGCACGTAGTGAACAGATCTTTCAACTCGAAGAGTGGGTAAAACATGGTTGGTAGAAGCAGTAAGATCATCGCTTTAGATGTAGGAGTACATGTGCACTTGAAACTGGGGGGATCCCAGCGAACATTTGCCTCACACCCGTCCGGCGCAAATAGGGAGACGTCTTGCATGCGGATGCCAATGTAAAGAGATCTTGCGAGATTGCCATGAGTGGGAACATTTGCATGGCCCAGCTTGCCGCCGAGACTAACGGCTCACCGCAAGCGGGCGGCGGAAGAGAATGGCCTCACGGGGTGGGTCCAGCCCAAGTAGCCCCGATTCGCTGGCCTAACCCCAACTGCTTGGCCCGATGCGACCTCGACGTATATGCAGAGTCAGACGTGAAAAGGTTCTGGAGCGGTCCTTCGGATCCGGTGCCGCAGGCAAAAGGATTTGTTCATCTCCGAAGCAGGAGAACCCTCTGACGGACGGCAATGGACCGAGAAGGTCGCTTGGAACTTCCATGCCCGACCAGGAAGGTCTGGCTCGTCGCGAGCCCATGGGGCGAACCGCTACATTTTGGAATAGCACGCTGGTGCAATCTTGAGGGAAAAGGGGACATGAGAGCCGTGCGTAGCCGGGACCGTTACTTCAACGGCGTGCCACCGGTCCACCGTGGTGTTGACCGCCACTGGGCGTGGAAGAGCGATTTAAGGTTGGAAGTCGAGCCGACTCTGTAGTCCTCGCTTAGATTGGGTTTACAGCACAATCTCGAAAGATCTCGCTCTAGATCTCGTTGATGCAAGGCGGCGATGGAAGCCCCTTACGAGGTGAAGAAGTAAGAGATCGGCAATTCGGGAGGATTCGTAATATGGAGCGATGCCAAGTGCCCCATCCAATCGTTCTACATCGCTTACAGAAGGATGCTGCCGCAACCAACTGCCCAAAGCTTTTTGTGTTGGTTTGCAGCCCCTACCCATCAGAGCTTTACAGAGGTCGGGCAATACTTCCGTTTACTATTGCAGGAATAACCGTCTTCCGCTAGTGTGCCTCGTTGCGGAAGGAGCCGCGATGTGCGATATACAGGCACGTAGGGAAACAAAATCTTGCATTCAATCTCAGACAGCTCCATCATAACTATTAGATTTTTACAAGTCCGAATTTTGGGTACCGTGGCCAGATATTTGGCCATTCTAATCATTTCAATTTCCGAGACATCAATATGTATAGAAACCGTAAACCTGCTCGTGCTGCTTCAAATTGAAGCTGTCTATGGTCGTGGACCTCCATGAGGTACTGACGAATAACTATTATGCCTAGCATTATAATTTCCTTGCATATTCCATCCTTGCTCTTGAGGGTTCCACCCAGGACTAGGTGGTGGTAGGTTGGGAGCGTGCGACGGAGTTGTCGGCCATGGATGGGGCCCGTTGGAATAAGGAGATTGGAGGCCTGCTGATGGAGGACCCATCTGGCTGTAGATGGCCTGGTTGGGGTGCATTCCGCGCTCCCAATCAGCACGAGGATTTTGTGGAGACATTAAAGGCGGTATCGATCCCGCTGAATTGTGTCGATGATAAACATAGCTTGCTGGTGCACTTTCGTAACTGTTGGAGCGTTCCGACTTTGGAGGTCCGTAGGAGGAGTATGGGTCGTAGTTATCAGGTTTGATGGGAGAGGAGACGCCGGGACTGTGTGTATAGTATCCAGGAGATTGTGGAATCGATGGATTTTCGTATCCTGCTCCCGCTTGCATTGATGACGCTGATGGCGGTAAAGGATTAAATGGCATTCCCATCGGGGCTGAAGAATGTGTTGACGGAGTGGTTATAAGGTTGGGTCGGCCGTAAGGCGAATACATATAGCCATCTTGTGGGGCATGAGCCATCTCCTCGGAGAAGTTGCTCTCCTCGTTTTCGTCAAGAGGTGTTCGGAAATTCTGACGCTGGGTGAGCTCAGGACGGGGCTCGATGCCCGCCAACCGTGGGTCAACGGAGGGCGCGGTAAGAGTACCGTCTAAGACGTCTTCGACGAGATAGTAGGAAACAAGATGATGGTGAACTCCATTAACCACCACGCTCATGGTCTTCTTCACCAGTCCATCGTCCTTGAACCCATACGAGTCCACCAATGATCCGATCAATGCACGTTCTTGTTCCCGATTCTCAGCATTGGTCTCGGGTTTATGGGGAGCTTTCGGCTGTGCCGGATCATCGTTGCTGCCGTCACCAGAACGAGAGGGACGCTTGCTCTTCTTCGTGGCCCGCTTCTTCTCCCCGGGCGCAAATGGCTTGAGAAGTTCGCGGTAGAGGAGGAAGTTACCAAGAATGCGACTGGGACTCCATGGCACACCATCGGTCCATCGCTTGATACCCGAGGCGTTCTCTTCGTAGATGAAGACACAACCGCTCTTGATTAGCTGCGCTCGTTCGCGGTCATGCGGCCGTCTCGGTACATGGTGGAGAGTTCCGTTCAGGCATGCCTCGAAGAGGATCAATGCATCTCGCGCGGTAGTAACGTGCCCGATCCATGTGGGCTGCAGCGAGCCCGTGGGCATGCCATTCATCGCCGCCTTGACTGGACGCAGCCTCCTGGTTCAGGAAAAGCCAGCGGCAACGGAACGTTCGCTCGCTCGCTCGCTCGCTCGCTCACACCCACACGCACGGTCACGGCCACGCAAGATCCGGCCGTTCGGCGCGTGCAATGGGCACTTTGGCAAAGGTAGAAGGGAGAGGAACAAAAGAGAAGCGCCGAAGTGGAAAAAGCTTAAAGAACGGGTGTCTGGTCTCCAGTCCACGCAACGAGACACCCCATAAGGCCAGGGCACGCTGCACGGATCAGGGCGGAGGCCGGTGGTGGAGTCGAGAGGGCCGAGGATGGCAGAGCGGGACGAGCAGATGGGACCCTTCTTGGTGCGTGGCCGCCTTGCCTGCCCGCCAGTGCCGGATCTAAAGTTTCAGGGAAAAGGTGCCTAAATGGTGGCCCGAGCAAAGCAAGGTTTAGAGATGGTCAGGATGACTTGCCTTTGGCGTGGAAGGGCCAAAAAAGTTTCTCGTCCTTCGCCTGCCCGCAAAACCACAGGGGCGGGCTAGCGGCGGGTTATAAGGACCAGACGGACTTCGCATCTCTCAACAAGACCGCACTAAGAAGGAACCGATCTTCTGCATGAGAGAGGGGTGTGCAACCATGGACAACGCGGCCTGATACTCGAGACTCTTCTCCACCGGCACCGTCGGAGTCGCGGGTCCATCCGGGGAGGGTGGTGGGGAAGGAACTGGCGTGCGAGCTTACATCCAAGCCCATGACTCGGTTTGCGGCGTTGGAACCGCAGGGTGGAATGACATCGTGAAGAAGAAGGGCACGGTCCCTAACCGTCTGGCTTACTCATGATGGGCTTCATCACGTCCAAGCGAGCGTCGAGCTGACGGATGATCGAGGAGGTGATGACGTGCGCTTCTATCGAACCAAGTGGTTCGACGGCGGGACCGCGTGCGGGCAACTTTTCTTCGACCTTCCCCGTCTGCTCCATGTTTGTGAGTTCGCAGCCTGCCTGCTGCAACAGACCACTAGCACGCATGGAGGGCTTCGAAATGCCGGCGTGTCCGACAGGAGGATGGCAGCTGATCGATCCCCAAGCTGCCTGGGTCTTTCCTCGTTCTCTGCAAGGGAAGGGAAGTTTGGGTTAGAGAAACACGCGGCCACTGACTATTCGAAAAAAAAAACCCGGCGTTGCGGCAGTTGCCGAGCGTCCGCCCCGGAGGCATATTCCCCTCACGCGATGCCGAGCATTTGGCTCTGACCTCATGAATACTAATACATTCTCGACACAGTTGTCCCCGCGGATGAAACGGGCTTCGGAACTGGGTCGTGATGATCCTATCTCAGAATGTGCGCAACTCGGCCTTCTAGAAGCACCCATCTTACTACTACCTCTTGGTGCACCCTAGATCGATGGGTCTGAGCGTTAATCGATAGTCTACCCTCGTCAGCGGTGGCGCAGTGACCGACGATCGGCCAATCAACAAAGTCTCACTTTGCAGTGACAACCTCGTGCTTGCGTCAACATCTGACCAGCATTTTGCGGTATACGATTCCAGCTATACGCGTGGCAAAAGACTCCAGCAACTGAGCAGATACTCTATGGCCTTGTGCAATAGCCGCCACTTCAGCTGAGAATAGGCAGCCTTCAGCTTATCAGGCACGGGGCAAGTCTCTCCCGCGTCGTCTACAAAAGCGAGGAGATCACCTTGCCACTCACGCAATGTAAGAGAATTTCTCGGACACTTATGATAACAGCTTTTCAGCCGCAGCTCCCGGATATCAAGGTCCGGGCACGCGTGATGCATGGATATACGTCGGGTTCTTCGTGCCGATGTGAGTGAGATTATTCTCACCAGGCACCGTCAGCCGAACCGTGCTGATGGGTCCGTTCCCATTCGTTGGACACAGACAGCAGCAGGAGAGGAAGATCATCCGTCAGCATATCGATGTGGATGCTTTACACGAAAGGGACAGACCCAAACCTGATCTGGGAAGTACAAGCCGTTTGGCCCGACCACATCCAACCACATCCGGGCCTACCTACCTTCGCTCCTTCTCAAGATGGGGGAATGTGCGAGTGTGTATTGATTCAGTGTGGGGAGTTTCCGCAGCGTGCCGACCCGGACTTCCCTGACCACCCGGGATGTGGGGGCGAGGCTTTCAGTGCGACTATACTACCAAGTACTTAGTACTTACTCCGTATGACCAACCGACCGGTTGGCCCGTCCTTTTGCAAAACCGGAAGACTTCTTGGAACCGAGACCAACTGGGGCATTCGAGGATCAATCAGAGCCTTGGCGCTGACAATGGGGTTCTTGATCATCGTAAAGGCGGAGGCGCGCTGGTAAGGCTGCCTTGAGAACTGAGCCAGGCTGGTGTCCAAATGACGACCTTCGGCGGGTTTGTCCTTAATGCCATGAGCTTGTACCCTTCCCAGCATAGGTACATACATAGGCTGGCGAAATTCTGAAGACTTGAATGGCTGGATCGGGGGCGATTCTTACATAGAGCGGAGTCGTAACTCCGGATAATAACCGAACCAACGTCAGAACATAAAATTTAGCCTCACGAGACTCTCGACACATTTGACAGGGATCTGTCTACGCCGCAGAGAAAGCACTGCTCTCATTGAGGTTAGCGGAGGACGAATATAGCCTCATCTTAACGACTCCACACTAAACTGGGCCTCAGTGCACGGAGGAGCCCATCCTAAACGGCTATGTGAACTATAGCGTTTCGAAGCAGCGCCAGAAAATGGACATTGCCTACTAGCAATCCCAGGTATAGCAGTACGTGCTTATTGAGAGAGGTGTATCACTACTAAAGGATAACAAGCATTTCTATGGCGGCAATTGGTGTCGCTGAGAGAACATGTTTTTCCAGGAGATCAGCCATGATAAGCGACAAGATTAAACACGGAAATCAAAGCACACCAATGTAAGGGACTTATCCTGTCGGACGCTCAGCAAAACTGGGACACAACGCTGCAAGAGAACCCTTCACGCCATTGAGAACAGAATATACGGATTATGGAATGAAAAGCAAATTATTACGCCCGCAAAATGATATCAAAAAATCGGGCGCTGAATACGTGGCATCTGCTCTTATGTTGCTGCTGCTGCTGCTGCTGCTGTTACCGCGGTTGCTCTTACTACATCGAACACTTTTGCAGATCGATCCACAGATAGCATCTGCGTTGTCGACTCGGCCGAAACTCCCGACACTTTCATTGGTGGCGGTACGCCGCACTCGGCCCACAAACCATTGTAAAGGCTCATAGCACCATGCTGGGTCATCCTTGGTCAACAAACGCAGGCAAACGATTCATGACGGCTAGACCGGGGCAAGAGGCTGAGCTTTGCCGAGACCAGAGATTTTCCTTGCCGATCACTCGCGGGAGGCATGTCAGGAATGACCTGGAAGCTGGTGGCACCGTGGCTTAAGTCATCCAGCCAGAATAACGCCGAGATGCAGGGTATTACCGCCGAGGCGAATCCTGATTTCGAAATCTTTCGAATTATCTGTGAGTACTGCAGTGCACTGGGGCGACCTGTCTAATTGCCATTGGCTAGGTTTGGGACCTGAACCAACCACAGCGTATTTCCACGTCACACACAATTAACAGCGAAGCAGCCGTTGGACTAGTTCCAGGCGACATGAGCATTATGAAATCTCAAGAGTACGAGCAGGCAAGGGGGAATATGCCTTCAGTTTCGAAATCAGCCTCAGAAATGCCTCTCATGCAAGATAATCGGCTACTGGGCAGCAACCATTTTACTACCTACATGTACCCTTCTCTTGGCTAATGCCCATCCTTCTCGGGATTCTTTTACTTCTTCGGGTAGGCGACTTCACCTGTTATGCCTCATGAACAACCAGTCAATTGCCTTCATGGACTTTCGTACAAATCGGTATTGATTCTGATGCTGTGGAACCTGCTATAATTCTCTGTGCAATTATTTCGGTGTCGGAAGCTCACAGTGGCTCGGCAAATCACATGATTCTCTACGGGCCGAAATGCACATCCCTATTGACGAGACGCGGGGCTCACTGGGACATGAGACAGCGACTCGGCCCGCGCGTTTGGCACAATACATTCAATTCCGGGCATGCAGATGTCACGCTCTAGACACAAGCCCATTGATGAAGACAACCGTTCGCCGTGTCACCGCACAAAAACTGGTCTAGTTTCTACTAGTATGTCAAGTTATTGTCTTCTGTGCTCCGTCCGCCTTCATACAATTCAAGACCCGAAATTGTGGTGCTGTCAACAGGGAAAAGGCGCCTGAGGCCCTGACGGCCGGAAGCGAAACGGCACCATGCATACAGATTGTTGGGATTGGGTTTGACAGCTCAGACGTCCCTGCGCTCCACTTGCGCAGAACAGTGGACCCTCTTCTGAGAGGTGTGGAGATCTGATGTACATATCATTCACGAACACACGACAGAGCACATTGATTAATCGACTTTTCGGTGCAGTGATGACCGGGTGCATTCACCGACACTTCAAGTCCTGCAGTCGCGGCGCAGCCATGCGCTCGTACACAATCGTGCGTTAAGCAAAGGTGAAGTTCAGAAGAACCAAGGCTGCAATCCATGATCAACCAAGACCTTCGAAGGGATCTTCATGGGCACCGTCATCCTGCTTGCGAAAATTTCCAGTCCCGTGTCCGAGGATTTCTTGCTACCCGGATCCGACACCTCAGAGACCGGAAGAACAACTCCGCACTCCCAGTTCCGACACGTCAGTTTCGGTTCTTTAGTGCTTCGATCCTTCACAAGACGTCCCCAAGCGCTATCCGAACAATTGGCAGATCCCACATAAATCCAAGCTTTTCGGCCAGGTTTTGAATCATTACCAGAATGTGAGGGGTCGGCGTCCTGCACGAATAAAAGTTTGTTGTGCATAAGCACGCCGCTTCTGACACTTTGACAGTCCCGTAATAGCGGTTGATGGAATGTGGGGGCATTGTACCAGCGCTCGTTGAAACAGACTGTGCCCGCATTTGCTGGGCCCCCTCGAGACTGTCGAACGGTTTGATCGGAAGGAAAGTAAAGACGGAACGCGTTGCGAATGACCGTATTGTCTGGCGAGAGGTCACTTTTCGCAGGATCGTTCTGCACTCGAGCGGACTTGGTCTTTGGTGCCGTACGTTGTGTGTATTCTATCTGCCCATCGTCGCCTTTGCATGCGAGATACAACCGTTGCAGGAAGCTTTCGTCAAGCGCCCCGATCGATGAGGTTACACAATCGATGCGCAATGGAGCGTTGGTTTGCAGCCCGAGGTGACGAATTGAACGGCCAAGTCCTGGGTATCCAGAACGTGCTCTCTCGCTCGCGGATCGATGCTCGCCCCCAATCGAATGCACGAACGCCATGTGCTTTGTGGCAGTAAAGTCAAATTTGCCAAGGCTTCGAAGACTATCTTCACTGAGGCCTTTTGCCCTACAGAAGTGCGTTAACTCTTGGCCAAAGAAAGTGAGATCGCTTTCGGCATCGACATGCCCATCTTCGTGCCTAGGCAAGTCGATGATGAAGACTGTATTCTCCATCACTCCTGTCTCACCCCAGTCGAAAGCCACGAGGTTAGCAGTCGGGACAACAATGCGGAGGTGGTCCGGGTGTGCTAATAGCATCAATTTGGAGTGCATACAGTTTACGTTTCCTCCCATGGGTGGGAAACATAGCCGAATCTGCCGATTAGGGATCTGACCTGCCTCATCCTTGTACTGCTGCCGAGTCGTTTCATCCTTTGCATGCATGACCATGATCAATTTTGTATTCGACTGGATCTTAGAGAGTATCCATTCTACATCCCAGATGAAAGAGCTCAGCACGGCGAGTTGCAAGGTGTTCTTCTGCAATACTTCCTCAATTTTGATGTCGGATTCCGTACGCTCAAAACCGTAACACCACGTTCGTTTCACAACACCTTGTGGCCATCGTATGGAGGGAGGGGCGCTGCCTGTGTTGATCTTCGGTGTCACGCCTGGAGTCGGGCGGTGGCGCTTGACGCGGTCCGAGCCGTTCACAATTGCTGGGTCGCTTTCTTCGGTTGGTCGCTTCAAGTCTCTCGGTATCATGGGAACTTTCTCCCGGGCACTCGCTAGCCGCGCGAGTCTCTCCTGCTCCATGGCGGCGCGATCAAGAGCGAGGAGGCCCTGATGGCGTTTGGCTTGCATATCGGTCTGGGCTGTAGGTATCGTAGATTCGGTAGACGGGTGCACCCGCTTCTTTGTGTCACATTCATCGGTAACCGCCTCAGCCGCAGCCCCGGACGGGTCTGTTGGGTCACCCCGTGGATCAGGCTCTCCCAACGAAAGTGCGATGGCGAGCTTTAGCTGCGCGTCCTCGTCTTCAGGTATCGGACCTTCCATGGCGCTGATTGAGGTTGTGTTAGGCTGAAATCGGAAAAGAGGTCCCGAGACGGCTCGGGGCCAGATCAGATGAACTCGTCTCTTCCGTACTGGCAGATCGGGATGTGCATCCTTGATCGCAGTAAGCGAAGCATCGAGATATTGGCTGGCGCGCCAAGATGACGAACGAAGTAATCTGGAGGCCAGTTTGAGGGACAGTTGCAGGATGCTAGTTACAGATGACTGAGAAACACAACTTTCAAGGGGAAAACGCGAGATTGTCGACTGTCATACATTCAGAATCACTTCCCGTCATCTCACTGCAATAGAAGATATGCGCGTAGCAACATAGATCGCTCAAGCGGCCATTTACGTAGTGTGTCTTAATTCTCAGAGTAGAAAAACTTCAGTCGATCGCGTGGCTGAACACGAGTCGAGAAAGACCTCGGATTGAATTGAAGAGATCTCGACCGTGCCGGTATGCCGGGTACACGATCCTGCCTACCAAAAGCGCCTGGTGTTGAAAGTGTGCGTTGACCGACCGACGCGATTGGAAGACGTGTGACCCCCGGGCGCCTAGCCCCCACCACCACGCCCCCAACGACGTTGGAGGACCCTTTTCAGCCTAGTCCGTGGGTAAGGCTCAGCACGCGGTCGACGTCACGACTTCGCGGATGCAGTTTGTCACCGGCGTCATGGACTCACGGAATGCTGGAGCACGGCGGACGTATTAACAGCGTGATGGCTGCTTCTTTCTGCGGGCGAGTTGCTTCTTCGTGTGTTGTTCTCTTCATCTAGATCTATTTCCGAGGAAACGTTCAGCATGTCCGGCCACGCCCGGGACAGCGATGGGCGGACGCACGTCGTGATCGTCGGGGCCGGCGCCGCGGGCATGTCGTGCGCGGCCGCGCTGGCCGAACATCCGACGAAGTACCGGGTGACGGTGATCGAGGCCGCGGGGAACTGCGGCGGCCAGGCGACGTCGATCAGCATCGACGCGGCGACGCACGGGGCCGGCTGGATCAACGACGGCGTGCAGGGCGGCTCGCCCATCTTCCGGCACACGATGCGCTTCTTCGAGCGGTACGGCCACCAGGCGCAGGAAGTGTCGTTGCAGGTGGGGTTCGGCAAGGGCCCGGAGAGCTTCTGGACGAATGTGTTTCCCAGCCCGCTCGTCGAGCGGCACCAGAAGGACATCCGACGCTTCGGCACGATGCTCACGTGGATCCGACGCCTGATGCCCATCCTCGGACTGATCCCGATCCGCATCATGCTCAAGCTCTTCCGCTTCCGTCCCGCGTTCGGCCACCAGATGGTGTATCCGCTGATCGCGCTGTTTCTGGGCACGGGCAACCAAACCCCCAACGTGGCGTGTGCGATTCTCGAGCGGTTGTTCGACGACCCGAACATGAAGTTGTGGGACTACGACCCGGACACGCTCCTCCCGAACCTACCGAAGATGATCACGTTTCCCAAACTGGCCGATTTCTACGCGGACTGGGAGCAGGATCTGCGGCGCCGAGGCGTCGACATCCGGCTCAACACCGCCGTCGAAGCCGTGGTGCGGCGCGATCGGCACGGCGTCGTGCTCCGCGTCTGCGGCTGGGACCCGGCGCCGAACAACGACGGCGGCCGCGCGACGACGCCCGCGCGGGAGACGGAAACGTTCGACGCGCTGGTGCTGTGCACGCTGGCCGACGAGGCGAAGCGGATCCTCGGCCGGCAGGCCTCGTGGCGCGAGCGCTTCGTGCTGGGGGGTGCCAAGTTTTACGATGACATGACCGTGACGCACTGGGACCGGGCGTACTTTGATTCCGTATATGAGACGACCTACTCTGACGAGCGGTGCGCGAAGCCTCAAAACGACCAGCAGCGGCAGCAGGTGCAGTTCGCGCGCGGCGAGACGCAAGGGCCCGGCGGCGAGGCGCCCGGGTACCGCCCGATGTACTTCACGCACACCTACGCCGACGCGCCCGGCAAGATCGAGATGTCGTTCGACGTCACGCACTACCAGCACCAGTTCCGCGGCGACGACGGGGTGCCCGCCGCTGCGGTGCCGCGCTGGGACCAGCACGTGTTCCAGTCCATTTTTTTGGATGTCGACCACCGCCACCGCTGGACCCAGGATCGCATTGCCCCCGACAAGGTCATCGCCCACAAGTGGTGGCACCAGCTGGGCCACCGCTGGCAGCACTACCTGCGCGTCGTGCCCCTCATGCCCCTCCTCCAAGGCAAAAAGCACACCTACTTCGCCGGCTCCTGGACCCTCGTCAACATGCACGAGCTCGCGTGCGTCAGCGGCCTCGCCGTCGCGTACCGGCTCGGCGCGGGCTACACGTACTTCGACGACTTCGCGGAGGACTTCTTCCGCAAGTTTCTGCTCCTCGACCATTGGACGTGGTATCGGAAGCAGGGTACGAGCAAGAAGGACACGTAGAGAGAAGAGACAACTGTGTATATGTACATTGTATGATTCGTTGTATGTTTAGAGACCGACCCTAGACGGGGGTTCATTCGAGGATTATACGATGATAGACTAAAGCATCAAGGATTACACGGCGCTTTACAGTCATCAATCATCAATCATGGAAGGCATATGTATGCGAAATAGCATCTTACTGTGCAGAAATACTTGGGCAACTATGGATATGGTGTTGAATAACCGTGTACAACGAGGCTAAACAGCAAAAACTGGCTTCAATTGTGATATAGTCTAACACATACGATGATAGAGGGGTGAGCACATGCATGGAGTTAGTTTCGAATCTCATCTACTCTTCTTCATCATCTTTTCTCCTCCAATGATATCGTACATAGACAATAGACGTCGACCCTGTCTCGCTCATTTCCCTACACAGAACTTCTCAAACACCACCCCCAGCACCTCCTCCACGTCGCCCGCCTGGCCCCGGCCCGAGACGCGGCCCAGACAGTCCGCGGCGCCGCGCAGGTGCTCGGCCGCGAGGACGATGTCGACCTCGGCGTCGGTGGCACCGGGCGTCTCCGCCACCTGGAGGAACGCCTCGAGGTGTCCGAGGGCCTCGTCGAGCAACCGCCGGTGCCGCTCCGAGGCGCCCAGCGCGAGGCTGGCGGACGCCGGGCCCAGATCCCAGCCCTCTCCCTCGTCTTCTGAGTCGAAAGCGGACGCGGACAGCGGCGACGTCAGGTCCTGGCAGACACTGGACAATTCGTGGAGGAGCGGTCGGATGCCGGTGGGTTGCCGCTCGGGCAGGCTGGAGATCACCGCGACGGGCGTGTCGCGGAGCGTGGGTGGAAGGTCGGTGCGGATTGCCTGGACGAGCGCCTCCGTCGCATGCTCTCCGAGGAGATCGGCCTTGTTCAGCGCGATGAGGAGTTTCTGCCGGGTCGGATCGATGCCCTCCAGGACCGTGCGCACGTCGGGCGCGAGCACGACCCCGTCCAAGGGTATCACGACGATCACCACCTGCGCCGCCTGGGCGCGGGCTTTCGCGCGCCGGATCCCCTCGCTCTCCACGTCGCCCGGCCCCTCCGCGCCGCCCTCCCCGCGCAAGCCCGCCAGATCCCCGAAGAGACACGCATACCCGTCGACGTCGACCGCCACGTCCAACACGTCGCGCGTCGTGCCCGGCGCCGCGTGCACGATGGCCGCCGCGCGCCCGACCACCGCGTTCAACAGGCTGCTCTTGCCCGCGTTCGGCGCGCCCACCAGCGCCACGCTGACGCCGTCCCGCAGCAACTCGCCCCGCGCCGCGGTGTCGGCGTGGGCGCGGAGCCGTAGACCAAGCGCGCGGACCTGGTGCGTGACGGAGTCTACAAACGCGGCCGGGGACGCATCCAGGTGCTGGTCCTCGGCGAAGTCGATCAGCGCCTCCAGCTC